>JAFFZH010015088.1:0-34295 GCA_018420115.1 Euura saliciscinereae | reverse complement strand
CGCCCCCCCCCCCCCCCCCCCACAGAGAGCGTTACGTAACGTTCGAACGGTGCGAGATATTATATTAGAATTACATAAATAATATGTACAAGTTCTGTACCGGGGCACATGTTGCGTAGAAATTTGCATCAGTATATTGTACATAATTTTCGAAAAAGCGTACACGACGCCTGCATTTTCCAACAAAGCGGAAGACTAGGCTGAATTACCAAACTTTCTCACGCAGGTTTGCGGTGTACACCTATGCGACTATGTATGTACTGTGTATGTGTATACGAAATGGTTTGTCCGGAAAAAAATGCGACTAATGTACCATGCGTGAGATGAAAATGCTAAGTTTCAAGTCGTACATTGGTTTCAATGTTACTACAGCACCCAGGCATATTCTAGGAAGATTAACCTGACATGCACCAGTTCGGAAACACACTTGTATGGGAAGAGATCAGTAGATCGGTGCAATTCAGATATAACGAGTGAATCACACAGCTTTGTGTTGCGGCCGAGGATTGACGCTGGTATAACGCAAATCCCTGGCACATGTTTCAATCGAGGAGAGAATTTTCGTTGGGAATATTGAAACAGATCAATTGCATCGTCGGTCGGCAATGTTGCAGGTGTAAAATGTTAAAGGTTAATTAATCTGGAAAACTTTGGCCCACACGAGCACTAGAATTGGATATTTATGAAGGTGGTGGCCGGTACCTGTATCGGAAGCGCCACAACACCACGTATGAACTGCGAAATGCGATACGCAAATTGCACAATACAGAAAAATGAGAAGAAAGAGTGAAGAGATGCCGGGAGCATAGCGAATAAGTTGAAACCTGACTTTACCTATGAATGCAATTTATTTTAATCCTCAGCTACTTGTTGCGTGAACCGATCAACAGCTTCAAGTTTTCCATTGCTAATGTCGCATTGTTGGTAACCCGGGGTTACATCGTACGTTCAACGTTTAGATGGCGACGTTAACAAAACACGACACCTACTCGACACGTGTGGGGCATTGAATTTAACCAGACGAGGACAGTAAAAGTAAAAACACTCGCTGCTGCGTATCGACTCATCCGAAAACGACACAAAAATATTTTATTTTGATTTGTACCCCTCGATCGTTGCTATTATTGTCTGAATCTTCAGGAACCGAGGTCACGCACCGCAGGCGCTCCCTGACATAATTTACTCTAATTCCTCTACCAAATCAATTTCCCGTGAACATAAAATAGAACACGGTGATGGAACATGACGAGCTTTATAGGACTTCTGCTCTATGTTTGCTGGCGGAATTCATAATATGAACGCTGAATAAGTAGCTCTATCACGGTGCGTGAGTTTATTCGCAAAGATGTAAGTTACAGTGATCGGATCACGGACTTATGTAGGTATAATTGTAACGAATAATTATGTTTGGCCATTCCACTTCACTCTTCGTCGTACGAATATTACCATGATGCGTCGTTATTACGTACGATTATGTACGGTCACGTCGGGCGACGACGCGATTATATCATCTCGAACTGAATCGTTTTTGTTCCCAACTGAACGGCTAAATGCGATACCTACTAATTATTTTTTGTTCTTTCTTAATCACATAACAGATACAATTCATCCGCTTACAATTTTCACGGTGGTATATTATACATACTATAGTATATCGAACATTATAGTGCTAATAATGGGGCAATTAACCAGATGCGAAACAGCTGTATAAATGATACACGGAGAATTTATAAGAAAACCCCATCCTCTCCTCCGAACCTGGTGGCATCGGCGATCGTCCAATATACATATGTATAACCTAGACGATCTCGTGCATGGGGAGTACCAGAGGTGAGGAGACCGAGCTCCGTGTACAAAGAAATGTCACCACTTTTCACGCTCTATAGGTATGTACATACATTTACATGTATATGTATACGAGGCGCCTCAGTCGGAAGTCTGATTGTAACTCACAATCTAACTAACAGAGTTTGTATAATAATGTTTGGGACTGAAAGCTTTATCAAACTCCGCTAGGGGCACATCGATAGAGAAATTTCAATTCTTAGCTATAATCATGAAGTAAGAGGGAAGGAGACCGAACTCTGATCCCGAAAATGGGAAGTGATTTCGGGGCGAAATACGTCAAGTCCGCTAACAGAATGACTCAACGCGCGGCGCATGCGCATTTAGCCGTGTCCTTGTCTCTCTCACAGAAGTGCAAGTGAAACAGTTCTACAATGGCCATTGTTATCACCAGGAAATAAGAGGGAAGGAGACCGATCCCCATGCTACAAAACCTGCGATGATATTCACGGCTCTTTTATAGTACAATATTCTACCACTCGTATTGCTGGCGATGCACGCCGGGTCCCGCGGACCTACCGGGTCATCGACCCGTCACGTGATCTTGGCATACGATCAATCAAAACGTAAACAAACCCCCACCATGGCACCAACTGACCCGGTGTGCATCACCAGCAGTGCGAGTGGCAGAATACCGTACTACTAAAGAGCCGTATATCAACGCAGGTTTTGGCGAGCGACCAGCATGGGGATCGGTCTCCTTCCCTCTTACTTCCTGGTTATCACCATGATTACCACAAATTTCACGACAAATATATCACCATAACCTCGCCAACTTGCTGTCATAATAGAACTGTCTCACTCGCACTTTCTGTGATAGAGACAAGGACACGGTTAAACACGTACTGCGCATTCGTCACGCGTTGAGTCATTCTGTTCAGCGGACTTCACGCATTTCGCCCCGAAATCACTTTCCACTTTTTAACAGACTTCAAAAAAAAAAGGAGGTTCTCTCAGGTTCTCAATTTTTTTTTTTTTTTATGGGATTTCGTCTCGGCAGAGTTCGGTCTCCTTTTCTCTTACTTCATGGTTGTAATAGGCAATACACAAATATCCATACCTATTACATCTGGGGCTCGTACAACGAATACATTTTCGGATGAGTTAGGCGGACCAAGCTAGAAACTAGAGGAAAGGAGACCCGGAGACCGTCCATCTAGTCTCCCTAATCTCGGTAAACAACTTGCTTGAGGCACGGTAGACCTACCTGGTTGTTATATTCTGATAGGCTGCGATTACGTTGGAAAAATTCTGATTGGCTAATAGCATGCCAGCAGGCTATGTGAGTGGCTAGTGGCACGAATGTGCGTTCCGAGCAAGTTGTTTCACGAGACACTCTCGGTATGGCTTCATGCTTCCCGTACATTCGCATGTGAATATAGTTAAGTACATATATAGGTACATGTAGCGAATGCGGGTCTACGGAAGCCCATATAGTGGAATCATACCCCGAGCGATATGCGGACGAGCCCAGTGGTCTAGTAGTAATGATATGTATGTCTTCAGATAGATATCCGTAGGCCTGGATTCAATTATCCGGATCATCCGAAAATTACTCTCATCCCAAATTTCAATCCCTGCATCTGTTGTCGATGCTGCAACTTCCAGGTATCGTTACTTGTTTGTATTCAGTTTTTATCCAAAATATGTATGTTAATGGTATGACTGCCATGATCAACTCTGTCCAGGTCCGAAAGAAACTTCTATCAACGCTCATCAGTTGGTATGAATGTATGTAGTATACCTCTACTTTCATCCTTATCTGCCATTGATATGCAGACTCGAGTTGAACATGAAATGTTTAGATCAATCAAATGTGGCATTATAGTGAGTGCAGTATAACAATTGGGAGAATGAGAACGACGGTACGTACGTACGTACGGCGCAGAAACAATTGTCAACAATTGATCCGGTAACAAGTTAATTTTTCAACCTTCTTGATTCACTTTTGACCGTGGTAGGTGAAGAACACCCATTCAGCACACTGTGTGTTTGTGTTTGTGACTCGGAAGCCTATAAATATCGAAGAACAACGCCCAATTTTCCAAGTATTTCGCAAGCCAAAATTGACTTTTCCCTGTCCCCATATCTTTGGTATCTCGTGTACCCTTCGGAGAGCTTCGAATATGGGATTTGAGTTTGTCTTCGCCAAGAATATTGTGTGCAAAAAAGGAGATTATCTGCCCGGATCTTCTTTCTCTACTGCAATGATTAATTTATGGAATATACAAGATGCCCCCTCTTCGTATCTACTCCGATACATGCATGTAGTGCATACGTTCCTGTATGCTTTTACTGATCAGGCAACTGAAAACAGTTTGTACTACTTCCCAGAGTCAACAATTATTGGTGAACGTTTAACGCTGCAGTTGGTATCGCCGTTTACACGTTAGAGTACCTGCTGAAGTACATACATATATACCCTCGTTGCAACTCTATGGATAGTCAAGACTTCAATGAAGCACCTGCAAGTGGCGCTTTGTTACGTCACGCAGTGAGCTGGTACATTCGAGTGTGTTGATGTCGGTGGATTCGATCAGCTCGGTTGTGGAAACCTTGCGATGAATACACATCGCATAATGAAGATAATGATGATGATAATGATATTGGCGATATCGATAATAGTAACGATTATCGTACGACAACTACAAATAACAAGTCGTACGGTTTTCTCCACCCAATAGGGTCAAAAATCGTGAAATTGTGAGTATAAGCACTTTGAATTAGAGTATCATAGACGTTTTCCGTAACGCTCACAATCAGTCGATATGATATAACCAAGAATTAACCGCACCGAAATTCACAATCTCAGGCCAAACCGAACACTATGCACCAGATCGTTGCAGTCCTATGGACCACTATCTGACATCAGAGGGCAAGAACAAAATCGGTAAAAGTCCGTGGATTTACATCAGACAAATTTAATACTCCACGATGTGAAGGACGCTGTACACATTTTCATGGTATTATAATCGTCTTGTTCAATGAGGAGAATGAAATAATAATAACAACCGCCGCTCCTATTACCGAAAGATTTTGCAACGCGATGCAACCTATTGAATAAGACTTGCAGATACCTCACTGAATTCAGAAACCTACGTTATAACTAGTCCCGAGGCATCCCTAAGAATTCATGTCAAAGCGGGCCCTGAAAATGATTCGGAAGTTCGTAGATATATGTATACTGTATAGGAACTAACTCGCTCTAACAAATCATGTACACTTGACGTCGTTTGGATGTACGTCACCCAGTGGGAGGTAACGAATGCTAACTAATCCTACCACGTATAACTTTACACGGCTGTGCGTTATAATAATATGTGTATCTCAACGGTGTAACAGGGGTTTGCAATCACCGAGTGATTTCCTTTGCGATTGAATAAGGTGATGCTCGATTAGTATGCACTCGTTTGCATCACTATTTTTCTTTCATACGAAGCTTATCGTAGGTCTAAGGGAAGTATGCCACGTGTTGCACACATTCTTTCCACCTAGGCGTCCATGCTACGAGGTAATACGTTGTATTCGACGGTCTAAGAAGCCGAAGTAATAATCTGAGCCTACATAAAACTGAGATTGCTACCAGAATTCCGTGTCGCGAGAGTAACCGCAATTTTTCAACTGCAGTATTTGGTATCGCGTTTCTGATCTCCAAGATACAAGTTAGATAGGGTTTGGTGTTTCATGAGAAATGACGAAAACAAGGTCACCACGATGAGGCATATTATCAACGCAGGCACAATTAGGACGGAGCGATATTGCAATCATGCTCGCAGTGAAGTGCAGACGCAACGTCTACATGCACTTCGCTATTTGTTTGAAAAATGGCGACACCGATCTGACACTTGATAATTTCGCATAAATTGTGCTTAATTATTAGAATGCCAACATTATAGCACAGCACTAACGGTGCCGTGTTAATTTCTACTATCGCATATTCAGAAGCACGACACGACGATCATAACACGTCCGTACCAGGCGTGCCTATACTATACCAGGCATGTGTTCGCTGGATGTATTCGCATTGCCACATTTGTTCCATCTACATATAACTATGTGTATATTTTTGCGACTATCTTCATCGATTGCACTCCGAGGGTTAATTGGTTACGAAGTTAATGGAAATGAATACATTTACGCGTACGAATTCGCGACGAAAGACTATAATCACTGCTGCGGCAGGGCATTTGTCGCGGTGGCCAAGTACAGTTTATGATTATTTCACAGTCCACTCCGAGACAGAGTCGCACACGTCTCGCGAACAGAGGACCGCAACGCTTGGAGAACGACTCGGAACTGGAACTGATTGTTAGTAGTGAGTACTACACAATTACCAACGTGCGCTGTCTCCGTCATCTTCCGTCCCACCACGGGCTCGCATTTACACTCCGACTGCTACCGCGTCACTCCGTGTACCTACGTATTCATTTTCTTGATTCTGTGATTTGGGTAACTATATACAGGCAAATCTGCATGTACATACTTCGTGAATAGGGGATATTCAGGTTCTTCGTAAAGTTTCATTCGTTTCTTCCTTCCGTTTTCAGTCTTCCCTTTATTCTAATTCTGATTAATGCATAAACGAATTTCGTACGGCCGGAATAATAGCATTTTCACCATGATTTTTCTGCGAAGCGTGCAAAACATGAATACACCCACTCCTCAACATCATACCACAAAATAGTAATGATTATTATTATCTCAACATCGGGCCATGTTAGATTGTACTCGGGCTGTCTACGAATAAGATTAGACAAAAATTACAAAAATACGTCGGAAATATATGTACTACATTAAATTTCTCGGTGGTATTGGCACTTTTTACTATCCCGCGCCTAACTATACAAATCAAAGGGTAAGTTCTATAAACACCGTCGAAACTGGCCGGTTGAATGTGAATGTCCATGGAAGAAATTCAAATGGTCGATGCGCGAAGGTCATACTGTTCAGGGATTAGCGCCCAGGTTTGTTCAAGTCAGCTAACATTTGGGCCCGTTGTGCATTTGGGTTGAGTAACGTATGTATGTACATACATACACACGTCACATAACACAAGAAGTGTTGGTCACTTTATTTTACATAACTTTGACCCAACTTTGTAAGTCGGTGAAGACTATTCGCGAAGAACTTGAGCAAACACATGCAATTGTCTGCTGACGTATGAACCTGCAGCGACGTAACAATATAACACACTACATCCCGACCAGATTTTTTTCATACACGAGTTGAGTTTTACTGGACTCGTTGTTATCGTAATTCGCGGTCTTTGCGTTCCCTTTCTCTCTTTGCCTCATTCTTAAAGACCCAGTGACGCACACAAAGGCTTGTCGACTTGCGGATCTTAGCGGACAAAACCCTACGGGAGATAAGCTGTACATGTGCGGGTATTCATGCATAATTCGGGTATACCGGTCTGCCCGTGTGGTGTGAGCTATTATAGGTATATGCGTATGACTTCGGTTCCGTTGCCGGTACGCGTATGTGTTATTTGCTCGATGCCTATGTAGCTGAAGATGTTCCAACAACCATCCAACCTCATAAATTAACGATACCGGGCCGATAAGACGCAAAAAGCTTGCGCATTAGCTTCGAAGCGCCGATTCTTCCTATGTGTGTATAATACCCGGGTGGACGCAATATATGTGTCTCTATACATAACTTTTTTGTAATGAAATGGTATAGCGTATATAATACATACGCAGCGCGCGTAATTGTCAGTCAAGTAGCTTTCATCTGTGTAATTTAACATAAATTAAGACGACACGTCAATCATGGCCCAGCGCGATGCTGTAATATCAGTTTTTTATTAATTGCTAATTAAGCCGACAGCTGCTCGTCGTTTGGGGCTTTCCATTAGTCTTAGAATATTGATGTATTCATTGATTATAATATTGCACGTGAATGTCACAACGCTGCTACACACATGCCCGAAGATGAAAAAAGAATTATTACCAAAACTCATGTCAAGTCCGAAGGGTGTTTCGAATGGAAATGTATAGGGCTTCGTTCGACCATAGAGCGTCTCTCGTGATTCTGACATAAGGTCATGGAGAGAAAATATTGTCGGAGACTAGGGAATTTAATTATTTACGAAAATTTTCCGCAGTCTATGATGCACAAAATTACTTGAATCCAAACTCGAATTTTCTGGTGCTGGACTGTTCGAAAAAGATGCCTTTTCAAATTGAACACCGACCATTTTGATAGAGGCGCTGTGTATCGGAGACCTGGCTAACAGTTATAACTGTATATTTATAAATATATTTTTTTAGAGATTTAGAAATCGCGCGCCAAGTCCGAGTACCTAGATATGTATACTCCGGCTCTCTACCCTTCATACCGCAAAGTCCGGAAGTGTCGAACGCCGGGCTCTCTACCCAGACGCGGGAGGATATTGTGGGCCGGGCGATTCAGTTTTTTCTAGTTCTTCATCAGACGGACAAGCGCTCTGATCGTCCCTGAGTTATATTCTCAACCAGACTCTACGTGGGCGAACATAGAATAGCTAATACCTGTTAACTATAGGGTAAACATATACCGATACGTACGCGTACACGTATACGTTACTCGTACGGAGACACATCGTGTGTACGTAGCGTTCGTTACCGCCGCAAAATGATCTCCAATTACGACACTGTGCACCAACGGAACAACCGCATACGTACGGCAGGTATGCCTATGTATGTATGTACACATGTACACCTGTATATTGGTACAGGCGGTTCGCACACCTGTGCCCGGGACGTACCCGGACGCCATTAATGCAAGTCGCCCGCTCTCATTATCAACTGTTATTACTGTTAATAAACAATCCTCCGGGTCAATGATTTTATTCTGCCAACATAACGCGAGATGGACACCGGCCGAATGGCACAGCACAGAGTACTTACGTAAATTTGAATAAAAGATCGAAATGAACGGTTATCGAGTCCGGACATGCGTCGTCAGGTGACGACGGGAAAGGAACGGGCATCGATATACTCTCGTCTAGATGCTATAAGGTCGTATTTCTATTATTTTCTCGGTGTTGTTGTACGAACTATGTAGACAACTGCATGTTCGACTACCGGATACAGGTACAGGTGGGTATAGACATAGATGGGTTGTTTCAAGCGACAAGCTGCTTGGATAGATCTTATTGTTGATGCCCTTATTGGAACACTGAGAGAAAACATGTATCAGATTTTTACCACATTTCGCCGACAAATTACTATTTTTCGGTAGTAAATGGACGTGTGGTAACACAATACAAAGAATTACAAATCATCATACATCGATGTTTTTTTTTTGCGAAATCAGTGTTTTTGTTGAAATTGGTGAAACCCATAACCCAAATTGTCGGGCAGGTCATCATTGCCCTATGTTTATATCAGCATTTGATGATCGTTTCAATCGGCCTTGGAAATTAAAATAAGTCAAGTTTTGTCTGAAAAAATTACAAAATTTGGAAAAATATGTTAGATTTCTCTCTCTCTCTTTTTTTTTTTTTTTAATCAACGTTGATTTTGTTGACATCGATGTTTCTTTCATCGATTAATCGATTATAAAGAATCAGTTCAAAAAACAATCGATTATGCTAACATCGATTATTTTTTCAAAAATCGCCCATCCCTAATTCCGGTCGTGTCGTGACACGTAAGTGCAGCCGACACGACGCGAATTTAGTCGCGAGATCCAAAAACCACTGCGAACCATCTATCGGCGCGCTACGGTAACACGCAGCGGGTGACCGACAGCTAGGGTGTCCGCCATATTCCTATACCCGATACGTATTTTCACTATCTCAAGTTGTAATTTCTACAAGTAGCGAATTTTTACAATGCCGGGTTGTAATTTGAGTTCCGAGCGGCATGTAACGTATCCCAGTTCTGCTAGAAACTATTGATTGAAAAATCACCACGTTTCCGGGTTTCTTAACTCTACGTCAAATTGCCATGAAAAGTAGTAATTTGTCGGCGATATGTGGTGAAATGTGACACATGGTTTCTCTCAGTGAACGTATAATTCGATTTCGATGTTGGTGGGTTCAAAAATCTAAATCAACACTTCACTGTTCCTCGAGTCACCTGGGTAATTGACCTCGCAACTTTGCAAAAACCTACCGCCAACCGGGATGCATAAAACAGAGCCACCGATAAACTACCTACGAGGCGGTCTCAAATATTTCGTCGATGCGAAATGAATCTATCTATACCTAATCGAGTCGGAATCGAATGACAAGTCGCGTGGTACGAGATATATATGCAGTTAGAACAAACAAAGCATCCTATACTTGATTCCTTTCTGAATACACTTAACCTTTGACTGTAAATCCATACCACGAAATACGAATAGTACTCGACTCGTAACGAAATGAATCGTTCCAATAGTTCATACGGAACCGAACGAAAGCGAACCCAGATGGCGCGCCGCGGGTAGGTGTAATCGCGATAGGTATACATTGAAATGCCCACAGGTGTAACCGCGATGGCGTGATCTATTTATAGGAATGTATGCATATCGCGTATACGTATACAGGGAAAATAATTTTTATGCGAAACGAGGAAAGCTTTTTTTTCTACCAAGTTCGTATTTATTCAGCAACGCGCACCGTTATTATATCTACTGATATTTAATGGGGGCTTGGTCTTCGTGACGGAATCGAGACACTGTCTCGGGGACCTGGTTAAATTCGCTACTCCACCCACCACATCAAGGTTTGGACATTCAGATCTGCCTGTCTATTATTGCATAGACACGAAAGCGTGCGTGGTCTTTCTTCAACAGCTGATCGCGATGTCCGGATGAAACAAGGTCATAAATATGAATAACATTAATCGTTCTGACGAATAAACAAAACCGTTTGGTGAATGAGGTGAAACCACTTTCCTGACCTGACAACAAGGTCGGTTCCATGAATTGACAAAACATAATACAGCTCTGCCTGTACCGAACTAACAATATTCATTCTCATTCGAGTTGTTATCGTTTGGTAATCGGTATATGTAGAATCTTTGTGACAGTTCGGAAATTTGGTTGGAAAAATAAGCATTGGAGCGGTGTGCCGCGGTGCGGTGGAGGCCAACTGCACGCATATGATGACATAATCTCGGATATAATGAAATATGATTCTATGAAACTGTTAGTGAACCGAATCCTCTTGTCATATTATACGGAGATAACTATGTTCGATTTCCGTGATACGTGGATAACGTTTTCGGAACTGGAATCGATGGCCGGGGTAACGCGAACGGCACAATCGATATGCTCTATTCTTCATCATTATCGTTAGCTTGGATCATAGAGATTTAAATACGAGAGAAGAGAAATTAGGTCAACTCGTGCCACACCGGTGCGGATCAGCCCGGTCCGCCCACATGCGCCGTCGTGAAGTGCGAAACAGATGCGACATTGTGCGGACTACGATTTGCTACATACCTAATCCTTATATTATACTTATTATAAGCTCGGCGGTTGCAAGAGATTTGATAACAAGGTCGAAGACTAATTTCTGGCGCACGATGCATGTGGGGAACGATGTTCACTTGACCTAGCTGCTATGACATATACATCGTATGTGCCTACCAAACCCCGTCTCGCAATGAATAAAATCATTTTCCGAATCATCCGCATTCGCTCGCATCATCCCATTTATTCATTCCCTGTACGTTAACGGCGATGTCAATAATACCAATTGCCGATAAGAAATGCTTCAAAGATACCGCGCTGAACAGCTGGGCGGGCAACGTACGGCTGACGGCGGAACCTTTGACGCGACCTTCCCGGTTAACGGCATTGATCATTACCCACCAGATGTCACGCAGTACTTCTTCGTTTACGAATCCAACTTCAGCACGCATACTTTCGCAAGTATATGAAGACTAAAGATCGGGCTGATCACCCGGGGAGTTCAAGATATTGAACCAAATATGTAACGCGCATTCATTGAATATACCGATCGCCGTTATTCTAGTTTTGGCGTTCGGGAGATCAAAGGACGACGGAAAGTTTTTCGTTGCAGGATAAAAGTCTAACGAAAAACTGGAATTATGAAATTGTTTCGACAAGAATCGTTCTTGCTGTTACCGGCCTCCTCTGTTACTATACGATTCATAGTCATTATTCACACAATAATTGATCGACCGGGTGAAGAGTCGACAAAGTAGTTATCCGCGAGTATGCAGTCGATAAGCTAGCGGGCTATATCCGACGATTGGTTGAGAATAATATAGTAAAATTCGAGAGCGCAACTGACTTCATATCGCGTCTAGCACTACTCGATATGAAGCTTTCTTCATTATTAATGTATTACTATAATAATTTACCGACTTACCGCTTTTCGCTTGTCCTCCGCGCTCACAGCGCTGTGACTTCGATGTCTGATGAGATCTATCACTTTGCTGACAGGGTTACGGCTGCTCTCTGAACCAGCTCTCGGCCTTGAACTCTGCTCCTTGCCCTCTTTATGCGACTCCTTGTGATCCTTGTGATCCTTGTGATGATGATCCTTCTCCGAGCGCACATCCGAAGAGCTACTAGCGTGAGAACTTCGATGCAAGGAATGCTGCCGAGTAAATCAACAGAATATATCAATCAATATGAAATACATGTAAACACGCGGGGCTGCAGGTGGGCCTGGGCATACTGAGCGATAAATAACGACAAAAAATCAAAACAAAATGCATATAAACGATGGTGAGATCTTTGTATGTACGTGGCAGGTGTTAGACGAAGTGTTACCTGTACGGCGTTCTTCATATTGGTAATAATACTGGGTTTCCTGGTTTTACTGGCGTCAGATTTGCTTCTTGGTCGAAAAGCGTCGAACAGGGCGGGTTTCCTTGTGGGACTCGCCGTGTCGTCGCCGCTCTTCCGACGTTCGGTACTGCTGCTGCGACTAGTCGACCCTGACCGCGTACCCGAGGTCTTGCGACCCCCGGCCTTACTTGTACTCGACAAACTCGAATGGTCCACATGCTGTTGCGGCAGGGGTGTAGATTTACCCGAACCCGGGGCACTGCCCGTCGATGGTTTTCTGATATTCCGCGAATGCGATCCCCAGGTGCCTACAACGTGACGGTTACCTCTTACTCACACCTCCGTATATACTTGCCATGCCCATGCATATCACCACGATCATACAATTGGGTTCATTGTTCAAGGCAGGTTGTTGAAACGACTATGATAACGTCTCAATTAGTTTCACTCATTGACTGATATGACACGTAACAGTGCAGGAAACATGAAAAATCTTTGCAATTATAAGTTATATATATATATGTAAGTAGGTATATCTTAGGATCATTAATTTCATTTCTTTACCGGCACGCGGTCTGTGGCCCTGATCCTGCCCGGACTGTCCAGATTCATCGGTATCTTCGGTAACGATCGTCGGCAGTGGCTGGGAGCCAAGCTCCTGAAATCATAGTACGTAATTTTCATTGATTATTTTTGGTTTTTACTCCTCGGCTTGTTGTTAACAACATTGGAATCGCGTGTAATATGTGGTATGTATAACTTTTCTTCATGATGATTTCATGAGACTTGATTAAATTATCAATGCATGAATATAAATGTCTCATGTCAATTCCGAAATACCAGGCACACATCGCAGGACGTGTTGTTGAGATGTATGAGGGAATGATGCAAAACGGAGATTTGCTGATTTCTGGCATAGGCGTGAGCAGCATTTTTCATTAGGGGGGGGCAGGAAATATACCCCCCCCCCATCTTATTTTACAAAACATCTTATTTTTATTTTACAAAACATCTTATTTTTATTTGAGTATCCCATTTCGGCATTGACATATTCAGAATTTTTTGTCCAGATTTTCATTTCCGAACATTAGAAGGGGTGGCCGCATTCGGGGGGCCGGCGGCCCCCCTGATCCCCCGGCGCCCCGCCGCCCCCCCCCCCCCCCCCCCCCCCCCCCCGTGCGCACGCCTATGAATTTTCTGGTATTAGCGAGATGCAATCCAGTCAGCGAGTTCTTAGGCTTATTCTTGGATGAAACACTGTACATTTACAACAACAAAATTGCATAATCGGGTAAAACGGGGAGCTCGGGCGCACAGCTTGCATTTTGGGTGACTCAATTTCTTTTCCATTTGAAACCGATATTAGATATTCGATACTCTTTGTAAACCTACGAGGCATATTTCGGTGTTGATGACGACAATAATGATGAAAATTTCAATTACCGAATAAATAATTGTAATTGGCGATTTTGTGACCTTAATCCAATATTTATCTCAATTCAACATTCAATTTTTTGGAAATTGAGATCACCGCAACAGCTAGCAAAAGTATTCTTTTTCTGCTCGACAATTCATTGCACCCCCAAAATCAAAGTATAATATCTAAAAAAAAACTAGTTTTCGTGAATTCGCTTTCAAATGAAATTAAATGGTACTCCGCGGGTACATACAATGGTTTGTAAGGGAGTTTGGAAGAATCGAGATTTTATTTTAGTTGTTACACTTTGATGCTGGAGGTACCGATTGTTCACAGATAGCGAATAAGAGTGGACGATTTTTTGTTGATCGTGAAACATGATTTATTGGGTCTCAGAGGCTAGCATCTCCGGTTTCCC
The DNA here is from genome assembly GCA_018420115.1 of Euura saliciscinereae. Taxonomy (NCBI): domain Eukaryota; kingdom Metazoa; phylum Arthropoda; class Insecta; order Hymenoptera; family Tenthredinidae; genus Euura; species Euura saliciscinereae. The sequence goes on along the minus strand of JAFFZH010015088.1, from coordinate 19,878 downwards.
CAACTTTACCCTACGATTATTACACCCATAGAATAGACAGCGCGAAAATAATTATCATATTGGCAGCAATAGATTTGACCCAATTTCAAACGACTTTATCAACATTCAATAATGGGTGAACCATGCTCGGAAAGTCTCAAGCCATTTCCGCTATCACTCGCAATGTTAATCAAGTCTAGTTAATCAGGCATCATTGTCGATATTACGCCCTGAATTTTCACCCGGGCCAGAAAACACGATACTCGATCAGTAGCCGGCTACCTTAGACGTAAACGGGTGGACGTGGCTACCTGGGCTGGGCGGCACCACGCGTGGCCTCTGAACATGCCGTTGCAATAATTTTCCAATGGCCATTTGATAAGATGGAGAATTGATTCCGACATGCGGTTCTCTGCCTCCATTGAGGTGGTGAGAATGTGGAACTGGAAGAGACGTCAGTCTGGTGAAAAACGGAACTGATGTACCCACGAACTATCCCAAGACAAACCGAAGGGTTTTCAGTATCTCATATTTGCATGCACTTGTGAACAACAAGTGTGCAACCATCGGCAAATTTGATTTGACCACGTCAATCCGATTGATGTGTTTTACATCGAAACTAAGTTATACAACGAGTTTGCATATCCAACATGTTATCAAAGGATTGTTGAAACTTGAAAGGATTGCCAAACGTGCATAGAACGATTACCGCCAGCATATCCGAATTAGTTTGAATAAAAGCAACAGCAGCTGTGACGATTTCGACGACGAACGATTTGAAAAAAAAAAAGAAAACGACAACAATTTTACCTTTACGATATTACCACCATGATGCAGGATCGTTTTTCCCTCAAAAGTAAATGAGTTATACCCCAATGTGAACATAGTTGAATCGGGGGCAGCTCGCACTCACAATCAGTGAACCAGTTTTACACGATCTGTGTCAGAATATGTGTGTAGTATGTAGGCAGGTACACGACACGCGAATGTTGGAAATTTGAGCGCTCATGCGTTGGCGATGTAATTAGCGTTGGAATTAGATTCCGATTGGTCTCCTCAATCTACCGTTTGCTTTCACAGATCTTTACCGAACGAATCATATACTATATTACAGTTGCATGATGGACATTCACGTGTATTAACATTAAAAATGCTTCTATTTTGGGGGTATTCAGAAAGTGTAGGTGGTGGGTATTTACATATATTATATATACAGGCGCGACATGCATACCGTAGCTATTTCTTTGCAAACTAGCCACTGGACCTGAGACCGCATATCATCAACGGAAAATGTTACGTACGTAGTTATCATTGAATATCAGTTTACTGCTGGAACGAACGCAACTATATTGGCCATGAATATCACAGTACACTTTTCAATTGCATAATCATAGATTGCGCGCATCCGTGGATTAAAAAGATTTTCGAATTTTTTTAGATTAATGTTCTATTGATTTAACTTAGGGAGAATTGCGTTAACAATGATTCTGTACAAGTATAGCTGTCATTTCTTATCCAGCAATCAACTTCTTCGAGATGGGGATTTAGAGCTGTCCCGAGACTTGAGCCTGCCTAGACTGGTTATTAGGCGAGAATTAATGTAGCTTGATAATGTCGGCGCCTCAATGAGAACGTCCAATCTTCGAGGGGACAATATCTGCTGATCGTAAATAATGTAACTTCAGGACGGCTTTATTGCGGGTATACGTAGTAGGTTATGGTACGTGCCTAACGATACCGCTGAACACGGGATTAAACACAAACACTGGTCGCCGAACAAAATTTGGTTAAAACGGGTGTAAAGTAGATTTGCATAGTTATTATTTCAACCATCAACCATCAACACGGATTAGCCGTTCCAAGTATTTTTTGGATTTGAATTGTATACAACTACATTTGGGCTCACGAAATGTTGGTGCTCCAGAATATTAATTAATCTAACGATCAGTAATCCATATTAGGTATATTAATTAATCGATCATCCCGAACCAACTGGAATTCCAATTTCACTGAATTAACCGACGGCTCGGGCAAAACATTCACAGGGAAGTGGAAAAAAACACCCAATTGAAGAGCTACTCGCTCAACGGTTCGCTACGGACTGGTACTCTCGCTCGGGCGTGCGATGGCCGTACTTAGGTTAGTCCCTAACCGAGAAACCCTCTTTTTTGACGTTCTTCCCGGAAAGGCGGCGTTTGGCAAGGCCCTAAATGCATCAAGGGTTTGCAGGTAGACGATCCTTGAGTAGAAATCGCTAGAAACGAAATTCGTTGGGTGTGATGTAAGATAAAGTTGACGAATTCTAAATCACCCTATACAATATCACGGATGGAATGTTTTTCTCTCACAGTTTGTTTGTGGATAATAAATCGCATGAATAGCAATAATAATGATGAAGAAAAAATGAAAGCCTATATGCTATTCATCTTTATTACAATCACTGACATGTATAATTCATGCATGTATATGTACAGTGAAACCTCTTTTATCCGATTCGCACTTGCACGTTTTGCTCGCTTATACGTAAACATTTCTTTGGTCCCGGAAGTATATTTGCAATACTAAAGTATTTCACTTCAACGTAATTCGCACTTATACGTATTTTTCGCCATACCCCTGGAAAATCGTATAAAGGAGGTTTCACTGTACATACTTATTGCCGACTTTTCGTAGATCGGACGTCGGCGGTGCACATACTTAGGGTGGACGGTGATTTTCATTGGATAAGTCTCGAATTCTAACTTGGCCACATTCAAGCTTTATCCTTTGACTGACAATTATCATCAACTTGATTTCACTCGCCACATATTCATTCATCGACACACTGCGGCCAAATCAACACTTGCGCAGTTATTAGGATTGAAGAAATGTTAATGTCCTATTGGGATCGAAACTGGGGGCGTGGCTTAAGCTGAAATCCCACACTCGGCTGCAATATTTGTTTATTTTTTTTCCATTAAAAATAAGTTTCAGAACTGTTTTTCATTCGTTAATCATGAATTACGATATTTTCACACTAGAATAAGTCAGAATGGTAACCTGCTGATGAATTAACACGATTCTGGAAGTTTCCAAAGCACGGCTATCCCGCACTTGTTAATCCGAATTACTAGAGGGCAGGTCACTCTTTTTTTCGATCCCAATAGCTTCCTATACAGCTTTAGAATTGAAATAAGAGCTCATCCATCTGCTGTGCAGGTCGATTCATAGGATTTATACAACATACGTGACGTAGATGGTAGATACTATTGATATGTCATAGTTACACAGATATATTGTCAACACCAGGAGAAAATTGCGGTCAATGACCAATTGTGAGTTGTAGTTATAGAAAGACATCGGTTAGACCCACAGAAGACTATCAGAATGCACTCGTGCGTAACCATCGAGTTGTGCGGCACGTGATAGCAACTAGCAAGCGCTTCGCTGGATGATATTGTCGTAGTGCTCGACGCTATACGGTCACAAAACGCGAGTCATTCATATCCATGCATACGAATCTAAAAATTTGTATTGGAAAAGAGAAACGGAAACGTGGATGGTTTCCCTTGCGTCGATATGACTATGCGACTTGTAGGGCTACAACTTTTGCATCAAGTCTTTGATATTGAGGCGAGAAATGAATTATGACTATACATTGTATATACATATATGATCTTTGACTTTGTTCTATTGTACATCCAACTTCGGCTGCATGGGTTTCCTTTTCATCTAACCGTAATTCACTTCGTGGGCAACTGCCAAGCTCTAGAACCGACGCGACCGCGACAGTTCGAGGTGCTCCGAGTCTGATCAGAGAGAAATATACCAAAATAATCACGTTATTCACTTGGTCGTAGGTATGGTACAAGGTAGGAGATAAAACTTAACGATACGCTCCATTAGCCAACGTCTTCTCGACTGTGCACTGACGCGTGGCGGATACGGCACGGGTTGTCATACCTTCTCCTGGCATGCCCACCACATACCCAGTCACAATTTCCCAAGTAGGTGACAAACTTCTCTACGCCGTGACGTGATCAACAGGTATAACGGTGGAACAATGCCACTGGACGTTGTTATACCCAAAGGTTGATACGTCGAGCGTTTCGAAGGCAATGACAAATACGTGGACGGTTGAATTGATGGAGAATAGATATTGTGAGCAATATCGCAATATTCGTATAAGCTAACAGATAGTCACTGCGTCGTGCGATGATTCAGTCAGGATATCTATGGATCCGTTAGAAATTGAATTTACTTGTAATTTGTGCCTAACTATAGAGTCGTCATGAAAATATCTCAACACATATACATTTATATGATGTTGTTTATTCGTGGTAGTTGAAAACCCGTAATTCGATAAGATTATCATCGTCGAGTCGTAAATGTTGCGGGAAATGGTACACGTCTACGGCCCACTGCCGGGCATGTATTGAATAATACCTTACTATCGCTGAACAATATAGGTAATTGTAAGATACGTATGCGTTTTACTGTGAACTTATTGTTAGCTTATAGTGAGAGATTAATCGAAGACGAGGACATTTCCGTATATACATCCTTTTCATAATTGATAACTCGCAAAGGTGACATGTATGCACCTACAGGTACACACTACACATGCACAAGTTGTACAATGCATCAGAGAAGCTTTGTTGCGACATCGAGTCGGGTATCATGTTTTCGAAATGTAGGTACCCGCTTTAGAAATGTGCGCGCGCAAGTAGGACACGTGCGTGTTGTCCGTTGCGGATATCAAACGAAACAAATTCAGTTACTTCATCATCTTTCTTTCGACGGTAGTCCCTCCATCAGAATCCGTGGATGACAGTCCATTGTGTATTACTATTCAACTTCTCGAAATCCGGGCGTCGAAGAAAGACGAGTTGGGATGGGTGCTTCAAATCAATCCTTGGGCGACTGCATCTTGGGCCACGGCATAATAAATTGCATACATATACTTTATACGTACACTCCAGCGAGGTAATAGGGGTATTAGTGAGGGGGGGGGCAATAGAACATTCTATCAAGTACAGAATTACGTTTTTCTTATCTTGTTTAACCGAATCGTCTGACGGCTCGTGTAATTCTTTGTTAAACAGTCTAAGCATTCGGAAGAGAGAATCAGAAGCCGAGGATTTCCTTTCAAACCTATGGGGATGGTCCAAGTAGGTATTTATTGTTAGTCAAATACGCTACAGTTCAATGTATAGTTCAAAAATCCAAGTTCACAATGGATGAAGATGAGTCGAGGATGTGTCGATCTGCATGACAATGAGAGATGGTGTTGATTCTGTTGGAATGCGAAAGACCTACATAAGCATGTGTATATATTTACAAAAATCACTCGACATAGAAATACGATTAACTGAATGGAGCTATCTATAACAGGTGGTACCCCGTCGCCAAACCGCACAGATCCTAAACAGATGTGATCTTTGTAGAGACGCTACGTCCTTTAGGTTCGTGTCAAACCTTCAGTTGTTCCTTTCGTATACATATACATACTTATGTAGTAGTATATTGTGTGACAAGGGACGAGAGTTGGCGATTGCAACGAGTGTGAAGTTTGCCGCCCGAGTGAAGCGAGGGCAGCAGTCACACTCGTTGCAAATCGCCAATCGTCCCTTGTCACACACGATAGTTTTTATAATGAGTGCATGAAAATAAGGGGGTTGCATGGCAGTAGCGGGACAGAACTTATGACCTAACCTCAAACTTCGTGTTAGACGCTGTCAGTTGTTTCGTCCCATGGAACAGGGATGAAAATGAATCGAAAACTCCCAAGGGACGAAAATGAACGAGATGGCGGATTGCGCATGCGCAACCCGCACCCTACAGTCCCGGCATGCGACCGGCCACTTTCTTCCCGCTAAACTGCCATGCAATACCTACCCCAATTTTCATGCACAGTCGTGCCGTCCTTGTGCCAGTAATACATTCAATTCAATCACTCAATCAGTATTATTCCAACTTCGACCCACAAATCCAACAGATTCCTTATGTACCTGAGGAACACTTGCACGTTTCACTGCTACAGTCATGATAGATAATATGTTATCAACTGTGTAATTGTTTGCGCCTAACCTCGTTGCGTTCGCAGAAATTTTGGCACATCTATCTACCGGAGACGCTCGCGAGTGACGCCTACATATGTGTTCATCATCTTCGGCATATCACCCGGGCGTGAATGAACTTCTGGCGGGTCTTAACACCCATATACCCCTGCTGCACCTATGGAGAAGCTTCTTCTCGCGGTGAAATGTTCGATTGGCACATAGATCGGTATGACGACAAGCGCGAGTGTTCGCCTAATGTATGGTGCCGAAATATTATTATACATTATAATACCCATACAATGTGTTCGTGTTCGTATATCTTGAGAGAAAATGTGATGTCAACCGAGACGAGGTATCTGTTGCCATTTCTTCTTACGTCGTTGAACAATCGATACACCTACTTTGAAATTCCTCGACAACAGCTGAATGCAGATAAAGACTGTCCATCCGACAGTATCTCTCAATGTAATCCTCAACCGGGTCACAGTCGTCGGTCGTACCACTCGTTCGGCGAATCCGCAGAATTTTACAGTGTATTCAATCTCTGCAGAGAACAGATACATGTATACCTACGAATTTTGCATACAAATATGGGGAAGAGATTGAGCTCTGACATTCGTTCCTAGCCTCAAACTTGGCTGTGTATTGACTGAACTTTATTGAGAAACATCGTATCAGAGTATCAAACTGTTATTTTGAGAATATGAGAAATGGTTATCACGATGAATTTTTTCTCCAGATCGAGTGCAGCAATCAACTTTCCCTCAACTGGTCAGACTTTGTTCGGTAGCAACATTGGAAATGTTTTTTTTTTCAGGGTATTTGAAGGGGATAGGGAAATCAATGCTGAATGTCACGAAAAATGTGTTTCAAGATAAAATAGATGTAAAAGAAGAATAGATTTTAAGATAGAATAGATATCGAAGAAATTTTAGCGAACAAAAGGCGAACGAGCCACAGATAATACCCATTAATCCGGGCAAAGGGTGAGCACATCTCTTCACGGATCAAAATCGTTCGTCAGTCGAGATTTAGCGCGTCACAAGTCAACTTGTACAGATTTGACAATCACTGAAATAAACGCCTAATTATAATTCAACGAATGTGGCTCCCTGGTAATTTCTGTCCTGCCTTGCTTCACACTTTCCGGAACCAAAAAAAAATTAACTGCCAAGCACAGAACTAACTCTAAAGCGCAACAATGTGACATCTTTTCTTAACCCTGCACGGAGCGTAGGACGTTTAGTTTCGCAGGTGCGGATAAAAATAGTGATAGATTTGTGAAATACATATACGCCGAATAAAAGAGTATAATGTATAGCGCGCAGACGTACGTACTCCACTAGTGCGATCAAGCATTTCACCTTGACACGGCACCTCATTGTTGCGGTAGATATAATACATTATCTTTGGAAACAGCACGGATATCGTCGTCTGAGAGTATCGTGGATGTGAGAAATGATTTTACGCCGATAAGATCTGTGAAACTGATAAGATCTTGTTTTAGTTTTCACGATGCCAGAACAAACGCGAGTACCCGCCTCAGATTATCGTGTGACGCGACCGATCGACGTACCCAGGTACAAATTTAATTAATGACAAGCATTTTGAGATTCTAGATATTTCTACCTGGTAATCACGTCGACTTATCTTTATTAATGAGGAAGTCAATTAGATAAGGTTTCGAATCAAGTCGTAAGAGAACTACATTTTACAATTGACTCGAGATCAGCAGGTATGGATAAATAAGGAATGACGATAAGGAAATACGTAGAAGAATTCAGCCAGCTTTTGAAATGATTCAGAACACGGGCAATAATTGTGACTCGCTTACGTCACCGGCGCACCGCGACGGTGGGATACAGTACATACCTACCTTCGTGCAAAGTTGACATATTTGATGGAAAATTGTCACGCGACCGACATTCGGATAAAGTTTAATAATAATTATGGGATGGTGAGGCTGGATGAGCGGAGAAGTGTGCGGGAATGACGATGAGAGCGCGAGCGGCAACCGGAAGATAAGAAAACGCACTACGACGAGTCTGTGGTCTATTTTCCAGGTTCGGAATAACAGGTATTACAAATGTCCAAACCTTGTAATGCTCGAAAGTTTCTTGGGGATCGTCATCCATCATCAATACGTATTCTCGGATTCTACCGAGGCGGGTATTCACGGCGCTCACCATCGCTGCTTTTTGCCCGACGCGCGGTATATTTGAAATATTATGCACAGGTATAGTATAATAATTTCCGGTAAAAATCAATGGGCGGTGAATTAACGCGAACCCACTACTGAGGCGCACAGCTCAATCAAAGTCTAGGAACTTACTGATAATTCAATACTTAAAACGAACTCGTTGTCCCTACTCACGTATGTCTACTGATTAAAAATACAACAACAAAATATGTACCTACGTACGACGAAATTTACAATCAGTTGTAAAATTGTCAAATTCCGACTTTCCCATTTATATCGGAAACGTTATCGTTCGACAGTGAATAATTTTTCGAATACGAGAGTCTTGAATCCGCATACATGAAATATTCAAATGACAAATGTACCGACAAGGGCGGGAATAACAATAGCGGCTACGGCCGAGGGCGTGGGTATAGGATTATCATGTTTCGCTGCACCCTGCGCCGCTTCTATTCCGTACTGGTTTCAGAACCTATGAGAGTTGAGTATCCGCGACATTTTGACCCGGTGGTATTCAAAGGAGTCTGTTCGTAGTTTCCTATTTCAAAGGAAAGAAGTGGCGAAGGGGGAGGCGAGTTAACAAGTAACATAGTGGTCACAAATTATTGTCAATCTTTTTTATCCAATAGAGTAACTACGTAGTTGGAATATTCATTTCTCGCTTCGAAAAAAAAAAAATGGCAGAAATCAACATCTGGGTCCCACTCTCAAGTGCTGAGAGATCTCCGACGACAAACCGCTGTATGATAAGATCGTGTAACCAAAATTACCACTATACCTAGAGTTCCTCGAACTTCCGTGTGGAGTCTTCCGATTTAGCGGTACAGTGAACGCCATCTGTTGACGGGCATCGTGAGCTGACCGCAACACCCAGCTACGGCTTACGCGGTCAATGCCTGTGACATACGCCGCACCGGTAAAACAAACAACCTGACAGTGAAACCTGAAACCTGAAACCTGTGGAGAAGTAGTCGCCAATGTACTGCAGGCTCTTAATTGGTGCCGCTTGATCGATAAGCGATCGTGATAATGTATATACCTAGATAGATATAGGAGAAGGAGAAAAGGAAGAGGCCCGATCTGTTAAATTACGACATGGGCTGAAAGTATGTATAAGACCGAAACCTGCACAATCCATACGGGGTGAATAACTACTCGTGTTTGTAATTTCATTTTCAGAAGGGATTGAGTCCGGAGTAGCGATACTCCCTGCATATGAAATTGAAATTAAGTTATGGTATCGTTCGAGTGAATGGAACGATTGGTTGATTGACGCAAGAAAGTTCAAGAATCGCCCCCCTGAACGAAAATACCTCTTTCCTCTGCCACCGTATTCTTTTTGTCTGTCACTGGGTATTACACTTTTCAAGTTCTTAGTATTAAAATATTGTATCTCACTCCGTTTCAATTTTCACGTGTGACTTCATCTTTCATGTATTGCCCAGTTGTTCTAACTCAGGCCTTGTTTAGGCTACGGCATAATCCACATGACACGTACACACTTGCAGGGAACGTCCAAGTTGGCACGAGGGCCGAAGCGGAGGTATAAATTCCATATAGGACAACGAGTCGAGCCGCCGTAATCACTTGGACACGTGGTTTTGCGCTTGGCAACGGGGACAATGCCTCGTTGTTTGCGGAAGTAGCGTAAGCGCGATGCACGTGACAAGAAACGCGTCGAGGGCTCCAGACTCCGCGAAGTTGACTTGCGAACAAAGAAAAATGGAACTTGCGTTCGTTGCTGCAATTAGGAGACATGTGAGAGAGTACCTCGGACATTGCTGACTGAATTTTGGGCGAGTGTAGTCATGACATTATTATTCTAGAGTACGGTAGCACCTTTGTTTTTAACCTTCGCGAACCCGGGATCTAGCATTCATCGAACCGGAAAAAAAAACAAGAATTACGAGATGCATAGGTATATCTGTATAACAGATATACTATAACTTGTGTACCACAGATATATACAGGGGAGAGGCGGGCAAAATGGGCCACCTGAGGAACTAACGCCTCAAATAGAGGTTTGAATCAATGGATCTTCTCATTTTTACCAAAAAACGATAACCCGACCTATGCCGAGTTTTGAACGCCCTTATCTGAAAATTCCGAAAATGGCGGGCAAAATGGGCCACCCCAAAAAAATTCCGATTTTGAAATTATTCTCGTATTTACTTCAGAACCCTTCAATCATGATATTAGCCATATGTATAAGACGCTCCTGGATAAAGTGCGGGCAAAATGGGCCCCCGGAAAAAATGTTTGTACTTTATCAAAATTGAAAATTTTTCGGATTCCATTATTTTCTTGCTCTAGCAAACTTCAAACACCAAATCGACTTTATATCTTGAAAACACAGGGAGTGACGGGCAAAATGGGCACCCTCGGAATTTTCATCCTTCTTCAAAATTGAAAGACCTTCTAAATTTCATTATTCATTTGCCCTCGCAAACTTAAAATATCTCATGTTTGAAGGATTCTGAAGTAAATACGAGAATAATTTCAAAATTTTTGAAATATTGAAAAAATCGGAATATTTTTGGGGTGGCCCATTTTGCCCGCCATTTTCGGACTTTTCAGATAAGGGCGTTCAACACTCGGCATAGGTCGGGTTATCGTTTTTTGGTCAAAATTAGAAGATCCATTCGCTCCAACCTCTACTTGAGGTGTTGGTCATTGTAGGCTGCCCATTTTGCCCGCCACTCCCTATGTTTTCAAGATATATATGGTCGATTTGGTGTTCGAAGTTTGTTAGAGCAAGAAAATGATGGAATCCGAAAATTTTTCAATTTCGGAAAAATACGAAAAATTTTGAGGGTGGCCCATTTTGCCCGCCTCTCCCCTAGGTACGGAAATTGAATCTGAAGCGCCCGCGATAGGCAACTGAACATACACCTGTAATTTGGTTGGCAATGCCAAGCGTTATAGCTCGTCAATTTTTTTGGCGGCGAGTTACAACGTGGCATTGCCAACCAAATTAGAGGTGTATGTTCAGTTGCCTATTCCGGGCGCTTCAGATTCAATTTCCCTGGGTGTACATCCGTACATATTCATTCATTCAAGGTTCGATTCAAATCGATCGCTCGCCTTTTATGTAATTTTCGAATTTTTGAATCGCCTGAAATGACAGGGCGCAAAAGCCTCGTACGAGGAATGAGTAAAAGTGCGCGAGACTCAAGTCTTCGTGGAAATTGTTTCGTCACTCGGAGAGAGAGAGAAATGAAAATACCTTTATTTATTTCAAATACAATTTTTGAAAACGTGGGAGAGAGGGAAGAGACTTAGCAGTGGCAGTTGAGATAGAAACACCCGCATTCGCACGAGGGACAAGGAAAACTGCCGAAAAACCTTGTCCGAGTGTAGCCGGACCGAGCCCATACCCCCGGCTTGCCAGTGCGCCTAAACGGCGTGACCCGTCTCACATTTTTGCGAGTTGCGAGGTCAACCTGATTGTGAGCGTCACTGACAACACTGACACACTGGAGATTTGAACCCAAGCCTCCCGCTCGGCAGTCTCGAGTGCTAGCACTGCGCTATTACCGTCGGTAGTAGAGAGAGAGAAAGAGAGAGAACCATCAGCTGATGCAACACGATGCCAAGGAACGAGGAAGAAAAAAATCTGGGGAACCGGTTTAGGAGGATAATAGGAGTATGGAAATTCACGAGATCTCGTTACACGCGTGCCATGTCTTGCCGTATAGACCAGTAGAGTGGCCCACACAAGTACGCCTCCGGTCCAAATGGGAGGTTACAAGCTGAACCAGCGGCAAACACATTGCACGGACAACTCACTGTAGGTACACGTAACGGTGTAACGGAGACCTTGCCAATCTTGGTCCGCCGGTCCCGTCAAGCTTATTCAAGTACGAGTCAGAACTTCTGACAGCCTTAGATGCAAGTGGTTGGATGCAGTCTGCAAAGCTGCAGCACGAGATCGATGCATACTCAATTGTGAAACAAATTTTATTTCCACTGCAATTGCAGAAACTGTTACATCGCCCGACTGTGGCTCGCAGATTATGATTATACTCATCTACATATAATCGTACTCCGATCGGCCTCAGTGCAGGCTGCTGTGAAACCGGGCTATCAATGAATAATTTTCGGTCACGGGCCCCTCTGAATGGCCTCCCCTGTCGGCTTGAATTAAAAAACATGGTTTGTGTCTATCGCGTGCATGGCATGCAACCCGTGATTTGACTATTTACGACCATCCAATCGTATTACGCGTGCATTCGACGCGCGTCGGCGGTATTCACTGTTGTTCTTAATTCCCATACGCACTTCAAGTTTCATCATCCTCAGATTATGCATTTCTACGGAGAAGATTACGAGGCGAATGTGATCGGTTCGCGCATATCAACACTGTTACAAATAATGGAAATATAGTAGGTATACAAAACTCGGCGATATATATATATAACATATATGTTTGATTGCTTCACATACCGGTATATAATTACGTATAACATGCGTATGTCCTGATGACATATATGCATATGTAATAATAATGATTAGGTAATACGAACAATGGGGGCGAGGAATGCGTAATGTATAGGTGGGTAGTAACGATGCGGTAGCTAGAAAAGTTTATCCAATATTATCGTTATCAGACTGCACAGAGCGAACGCCTCACCCTGAACGAGTTGACCAAACTTTCTGATAAAATCAACACCCCTCTTCCAGTTTTTGTACCAAAGATGACGTGAAACCCGGAAATACTCGTGTTACCAAATTGCTGTAGGATCGATGAATTACTCCAATTGGGATGTAGGTACTTCGGTCCGCCATATATAGTCTGAATAGAACTCATGCTTCCTATAGTGCAGATATTTTTCTGTCACATATGGAGTAATGAGTTAGCGTGCAAAGATCGTGTTCCAAGACTGGTTCACTATTCTATAGGTATAGGTATAGGTAGAGGTGTGTAATCGCCGCGTGTTCATCTTACCACATCATTATAGGCAATCTCGTTTACGATGACTGGAAATTGAGGCTCCTGCTATACGTAATTTGCATATATTCTGGTCGATTTTTGAATGCAACTAGTGTCGACATTCTTACGTCTTAATAATCCATATCAAATATCGATACTTAGGTATTAGTGTTAGTTTCCTTGTGAAAATCGTAGTTTTTATCGCATTCATCACTGTTTTATCGAATTTCTTTTATAAAATTCACACTTTCTTTTACAGACGAGACAATTCTTTGGACAATTGGAAAGCGAAAGCCTTCAAACAATTTACGCGACAATTTGAGCGCCGTCTAATAAAACCATCCATGTTCTCACCCCTATTATTCTACCTCTCGTTGGCTAGCAGCGAAAGCTGAAATCTCGCTCATATCAATGGACGTGAATGTGTTGAAGTAACTGTGAGCAAAATTGTATAACTGCCGGCATTAGATTTTCAAATTAATAATCCCCTGTTCATGTTGTAGATTTACAAGGTGCAGTGGATGGTATACGTGGGTGTATATACAGAGGAAGCGTCACATGCTGTAAACAAGTTCGTTAACGAAACGCAGTCGAGCACCCGATCGAGTTCAGACAAAATTTGTTCCGTCGTCGAGTGCAAACCTCGAGGTAATCGCTGACGCTTTCGTTTACTCGTCACATTTTAACTTTGAACGCGAATCAACTAAAACAAACGGGATTGGGCTGATTTATAAGCCAGTCTTCAAACCCCCGTTACTTATTTTGTTTCCAGGTATTTTCTATTTTGCAAATCTGACCTCAGATTCTTGATCAGCGGTTCAAGAAAGTACCCGAGTACCAATTTTCATGAGATCTCAGATGTTTTTAGCGATTTTCCCCAATGAATTGGATCCCCCATTTGGAATTTCGCAAATCTGACGGATTGGTGATGAGTGACCCAAAAAATCTTCGAGTAGGTACCAATTTTCATCGAAATCCAAATGTTTTCAGTTTTTCGCAGCATTTCGAATGCGTCAAATTAGAACATTGCAAAACTGACTTCGGACTCGTGCTCAGCGACCCAAAAATCCGCATGGTACCAAATTTCATTCAAATCCGTTAATCCGTTCCCACGATATCGTGATTTTTATTGTATTTGTTTAAATATTGTCATTTAAATAATTCGAAAAGTACTGAACCGATCAAAGCCAAAGTCTAATCGGTTCTAAGCTGAGAAAATCCGCGTCGATTGAGCCCAATCTGATGAAAATCCGCGTCGATTGAGCTCAATTTGATCAAAATCCGCGCACTCGTTCTCGAGATATCGTGGGGACAAAAATTTGGTCACATACATGCACACACACACAGACGTCAAACTCGAAATAGTTGGAGCTGATTCTCTGGATCTGAGACAGTGTAGAATCTACACTGTAGATCCAGTGAAAACTCCTCAACTTTTTATTTTCGGGGTGATTAGACTAACTAATTTTTTTGTATGTTAACAGAGAAATGGCAAGTTGTAAACAAGCCTAAATTGTCCGAGTTGGGAAACGGCAAGGTTTATCTACGTATCAAGAGCGTAGCTCTGATTTCGCCACTCAGTGTTATGACTTTGCTGGGGCGACTTTCACGATTGACGAATCGATGTGGGGAATTCGCCCGGTCACAATTATTCAAGTACTGCGCGATAGTGTATTATGCACCAAAGGAAGGAAGCTGGCGTTTTTTGTCGAGCGCTGATTTTGCAGAACGAGTTGCAATTCGAGAGCGAAGACGAGTTCTGCAAAATGCGCGAAACAAGATGTCTGCTTTATTTCCATGGCACATAGGTATGTTATTTTCTACCACATATTATATGCATTAAAAACGAGTGAAAGTGAGGTTAGAACCATGAGAACGGTGTTCTCCACCAGGGGCAGCACTTTCTCGGTTTATTTCACCGCTACTATGGTTACGAGAGTTTTTTTCCCTGCTACCAGAATTTTTTCCCCTTTTGCCAAATCTTTTTCCCGCTGGCAAGTTTTTTTTCCCGGTTTATTTACCCGGACGAAAAACTGTGACTTCCATCCCGTTAAGGAGGGCAACAAACATGAGTTTTCAATGCATGTGTGGTAAAAAAAATATATCCACATACCTAGCCGGTGGATATCAATAGGTAGGTGTGAGGCAGGCAATAGAGATGACGAGCACGCGTGCACAACTTACCCGACGTTTCCGTTCCTGGACGAAGTCTACCCTTCGCACCCATATTTCCTCAGTCGAGTCGTAGTCTAACGTGCTGGAGCTACTCGCTTGACTTTTCATCTCAATGAGACTCGAGTCAAAGAATCGTTTGTCGAGATGCGGACTGGGTAGAGGGCTGGTTCTCGGAAACGTCATGCTGGCCGAGTAGCTCGGTGGGTCTGTAGCTGGGAAAGTCATTCCAGGACCGGCGGTATGCCGTCGACGTAACGGTGGCTTACTTGAGGTTGGTGACGTCACCGCTGACGCGGAAGGCGTAGTGATCTGAGAAGTCGTGAACCTGCTGACCACCTGGGCCGCGGCACGTGGTTCCGCCGCCGCCGTACTCGCTTTCTGTTCCACCTTCTCGGAGATTGAATTTTCCGAGGACGAGGCACTCGATGACACCTTTGCTGGGCTATCCTCCGGCACCCGTTCCAAACTTACGGCACCGGAGGAGCCTGCCTCCTTCTTCAACGCCGTGGTCACGCCGCCCGAAGCCTCCGTGTTTTTTCCTGAAAAAAAAATCATCGAAGGTGGACGTTGACAAGGCCGGCACAAAACAGTACATCCTTCCGAGAATATGCATTTCAAATTGGTGGTAAAGTAGGCGAAACAGCGATTGAACATGGGACTGTCCACGTCCGTGGAACCAGACTCCAGACCTCGACATCTCTTATTCGATACGTCGTTTTTTTACGTTGTTAATAATCACGAGGCAAAAAAGTTTCCTGAATTTTTTCAGATTTCTTGTACCCGACCCTTTTTAATGATGATTTCTCGTCTCTGTAAATGCTCCTCATTTTTCAGTTGTGTAACATCATAATTAAAGAAAGGGTAGGTAATTGATGCAAAACCAATCCGTCAAATTAGGAAAATTCTTTTAGGTCTGGGATGACAACGTAATAAATCACGTATCGAATCGGAGGTGATGAGCTCTGGAGACTAGGTGGATCGAAGTGGACAGTCCCGTATGAAAAGCGATCGAAGATTTAAAAAAGGAGTGAGGTTCTTTTCTACAAAGTGAATTTTTGAAGTGAAAACTTCTTTAGGTAAAATATTTTACTGGCCTGTGAATGAGACTGGGCCGTCACGCTGATGTCATGTCACGATGGAGCAGGGGAGAGCGGGGAGAGCGGGGTAATGCCGTACGGACACTGTTCGTGGGTAGTAGCCGAACGAGACAGTTCGGGGGAACTCGGCTCAAGTCGACACTTTTCGGGTGGGTCCTACCCAAGGGAGACCGGAGACGAGTTTACGCGCGCGAAAGAAATGTCACGTGCACACAAATTTCAGCATTTGTAATGTGAATCATGTGTAATTTGAATTTATCCGGATGGGGTTGCGTATTGATAATGGCGCGAATCTTCTTTCGTATCCAGGTTTCTTTATAGCATTTCCCAAGTAATAATGTAATATCGAAGAGAGGGCCGGTCGGAGAGTTACATTTTATGGTTAGGTTAAGGTTAAGAATATTCAAGGGAATATTCTGATGTTTGTTGCCTTGATTCGTGGACAGCGAATTAGTCTCACTGATTATTTCCAGATGGTTCATGAACATTACAATATTTCCTTGAATACTCTTAACCTTAACCTAACCATAAAATTTAACTCTACAGTTAACTCTACCGTGATCTTCGCTACACCAACCGGCCATCATCCACTGTTACTAACGTTATATGTATGTAGTTGGATATAGTTGGATATAGTTAGATATAGTATATATAATAAACAATAATATAATTAAATTATTATAATATATAATATTATTACAATATTATAATAATTTGATTATATTATTATATAATGAATATTTAAATATTGCGTTTCATAGAAAATATATACAGAGAATCAGGATCAGTTTCACGATGACTCAAAACCAGAAAGAGAACTAGCTGTGGGAACTATGGGACAGGAACTAATTGTGTTTCATACTACTAATTCCGCTTTGTTACTGATTCTTCCAATCAATATCCATATAATATTAATATAATTTTGATTATATGCATTACTTTGAATCATAAATGCCATATAAGTTTTCACTTCTATCGTGTGGTCCTAAGCACACACCCGTTTTTTTTTCACAATTTTTTTCGACGCCATCATTTTCTACACTATTTTTTTTCTATACCGCATTCTTTCAACACAATATTTACCTACACCATAACTATCCTACACGTCGCGGTTCTACACGATCGGAGTCCCACAGGATTTCTCGTTTTTTCCTACATCCCGAAGGATCTTTCGTTTTTGCCTATAACATCTCGAAGGATTTTTCGAAATTCTGACCGTGTAGAACCGCGACGTGTAGAATAATTATGGTGTAGAAAAACTTGTGGAGAAGAATTTATTTTGACTTGGTTGTGTAGAACCGACGCGTGTCGTACAATTCTGGCGTAGAAAAATTGTATAGACGAAATTGGTGCAGAAAGAACCGGTGTAGAAGAAGATGGTGTGGAAAAAATAGACGTGTAGTATAATTCGTGTAGAACATTCACCGTGTAGAAAAGAACCTCTCCCCCTGAATCTACAGAATAGGTGTGTGGTTTTGGCCAACGTGTGCTAAGATTAGCAAGTGACCGAAACGAGTTTTCGGTTTGGCTAGCTCAAACCTCTATGCGATGCACCGGGCCTGCGCCACGGGCACTTCATTCGGGTAACGTTAACGTCGACCCGAGTGATAATACTTACCAATACTATTAATAGGCATGCCGGTGTGTCCTGAGGTCGTAAAGAATTGCGATCAGACGTAATTACAGCTAGTCGCGCCAATGTACACTTACCTATAGCCCAGTCAGACTAGATTTCGATCATATGCACACATATATATATATAGGTAACCCTAAAATTATTCCAGACTGGATAAATTATGTATCAGTCGGCGCGGAAAATCCCCCGAACAACATATCAAAAACGAGACGATGTCTCTGGACAGGAAATTATTTAAATTAATTTTTTAAAAACTATCAATATTCTAGGCAGTACCGCCAAAATCACGCACTGTTTCACTGTCACTTGTCGGAGATTAGAAAAACAAAAACACCACGCTGTAGTGGAGAAAATTATCTACAAATTTGAAGTGGTAAACGATATCGTACGATCTATAATTTTTACGTTATTAATTTTGCAAGAATTTTTTTGACAAAACTACGCCAAACGATCAGCTGTTCCGTTCGGCTCGCTTCGGTCTGTTCCACGCTGCGTGGGAACCGTCGGCGCAACGTAGGACGGACCGGAGCGAGCCGAACGGAACAGCTGATCGTTTGGCGTAGTTCTTTCAAAAAATTCTTGCAAAATTAATAACGTGAAAACTATAGGTCGTACGATATCGTTTACCACTTCGAATTTGTAGATAATTTTCTCCCCTACAGCGTGGTGTTTCTGTTCTTTCAATCCGACAAATGACAGTGGAAACAGTGCGTGATTTTGGCGGTACTGCCCAAAATGTTGATAGTTTTTTTTTTAAATTAATTTCAATAATTTCCTGTCTAGAGACATCGTCTCGTTTTTTATATGTTGTTCGGGGGGTTTTTCCGCGTCGATTGATATGTAATTCATCCAGTCTGGAATTATTCAGGGTCAAAAGCACGCATACTTTCACAGTATCTCAAATTGTTGTGATATGTATACAGAGAGGGCAATAAGTTTCAGGAATATAGTCGTTAGAGTGATGATGCAATTCATATCTTCACACATGTACTGTACTGTATACAGACAAAGTTCATCGGTCTCTAGGTCAGATATGAAACGTTTATTTCGAATTGTGAAAAACAAGAAAAGCTCACAACACAAACAGCCACACCAAAAATCGGAATAGTTGAATTTGAATCGGCAAAAGATTTAGTTAAAAAACCTCATCAATCAGTCCCCACGATTGCCAATTTACAATTAGTCACGGAAAATTTCGAACAGTACATTATCAAAAAATTGCCATTCAAATCACCTTTCTAGAAAAGATATGTGGATGACATTCTGACGTGTGTTCACAAAGAGATAAAATAGATTTCTGACTGCGGCGGTTCAACAATTACTAACCCAGGCTAATATTCACCTACGAATTAGAAAACAATGGAAAAATCCGTTTCCTTTACACCCTTGTCATCAATCAACGAGACAAATGATACTGAAAACAAGATCGTATGTTCAATACCATTCGCCAATGGTTTGTCACAGAAAATTTGCACTTGACTCATGAAGGTTGGCATACCAACCACGTAAAAAATTATCAATATAGCACCGCGAACCTCTTCTCAAATCTGAAATCAACGACTCCAACGAGCGATTTAACTAATACTGTGTACAGAGTAAACTGTGAAAACTGTCCAAAATGCTTTATCCGACGATCGAAACAGCACGTAAAGAAACGCATGAACGGCAATGAATACAAAGTCAAATCCCACAGTATTGAAAAATCCGCCCTTGCTTCAGCCACTCTCTAACAACTGGACATGCATTTTATTTTGCTAATACTGAAGTCGTTGACTGAAAACAATTGGAACAACAGACTGGTAAAAGATATGATACAC
>JAFFZH010015086.1:55716-83679 GCA_018420115.1 Euura saliciscinereae | reverse complement strand
TTTTTTTTTTTTTTTTTGTATAGTCAAAGAATAGGGGATCAGAGAGGAGAGAGAAAAGCTCTCGCTTTTCGTCTCAGATTCTGATTCCGTTTCGGTAGGTGTGTGAATGCCCGCTATGTGTCGAGTGTTCCATTGTTGGCCATTAGCCAGGATAGGATATACCTACGACGTTACAGACGATTTTCAAACTCTCGCACTCTCGTCCCTACATCCACGCCGACATCCGTCTTTTCGTCGGCGACGTGTTTCGGCTAAGGTGGATAGATTGATGCCCCCGACCCAAATGAAGAACCGATTTCATCTGATTCTTTACAGTTACAAAATTCTACTATACGGGTGTTTAGCAAGTCAGATCCACAAAAATGTTATGTTCGCCTGCCTTTGATATCATAAAAGTCACCAAAGTGTAAAAAAATGTTTCTTTTGAGCTTAAAAAAATGTGTTGGAAGTTTTATTCACATACAGGAGTCATGAAATTACTTGACATTTTAGTAGAATTAATTTACAAATACGATGAACTTATTACAAAATTTTGTAAAATTCATACAAAATTTCATATTTCTGCGATAAATGTCTAGTAATATTGTTCATAAATTCAAAGAACATGCATAGCGATTTACTTTGATATACTAAATATTCAATTTTACAAGATTTTCGTGTAGTTAATGTGTAGTAAATTCGGGATAATTTTTTACAGTGCATTCGAAGGGTTGAATATCAACTATTATTCTTATTCACAGTATTTCAAACTAAAATATAGTATTTCCAACGATAATTTTAGTTTGATTGACTATTTTTTATTGGAATGCGATAACAATACGACTTTTTCTCAGTGTATCCAAAGTTTTTTATTCATTTCATTTTTTTTTGTGGTTGAGATGTAGGATCGACTAGAGATAATAAATGATCGAATCAACGATTTATCGACTCGCGGGCGAAAATGAGTCGACATTGTTTTGGCTTCGATGTAAAAGCTCGCGGGTTACACCCGTTACCTCTAGCTATCTATATACGCTTCTAGTTTAGAACTTTGAGAGTCACAACAAAATATCTCCTAAGAGAACCCATTTCTCAGAGTGTCACTTACCAGGCTCGTTCATTCTATGTAATGTGTTTGCCTGTCGCAAAGTCACGTGATAAAGTACCCTTGCCCCGTTCGTCGAGAGGGGGGGGGGGGCAAGGGTTCTCAAAAATTCTCTCGATACTACCTTCGGTACACTGTAAAAAATGATTGTGAATTTACTGGACACATTGAATACACGAAAGTCTTTCAATATTGAAAATTTAGTATAGCAAAGTGAATCGTTACATGGCATGTTCTTTGAATTTAGGAACAATTTTTTAATATTGCTATACATTTATAGTTACAAAAATACGAAATTTAGTATGAATTTTACTCAAAATTAGAATAAAACTTCCAACACATTTTTCGATAACGATAAGAATAAGGGTAAAAAATCAAATCAAAATCAGAATTTTTCTTCTTCTTCTTCTTCTTCTTGTACTCGAAC
This sequence comes from Euura saliciscinereae, assembly GCA_018420115.1. Taxonomy (NCBI): domain Eukaryota; kingdom Metazoa; phylum Arthropoda; class Insecta; order Hymenoptera; family Tenthredinidae; genus Euura; species Euura saliciscinereae. The sequence continues at coordinate 82,168 of JAFFZH010015086.1, read as the reverse complement.
GAAGTTGTTTGTTCGAATCGTTCAACGGCCCAACCTATAGTTGCGTGCCAAACTTTAGCGTTTCAGCGAAGACGCGACGACGACTCCAACTGCATCCGCGATGAGTGGAAGAGAATGAGGACCTATTTTTGACCTCACACACGAATACTTGTAGTCAGATGAGTGTTGGGACGGTAAAACAAACGGCTTCTTTTAGATACACGCTATTCTAATGATTCATGAGCGCGGGGATTTTATCTCAAGAGTTTATTGATAAATATCTTGCCGAATATAGGCTGTTGGTTGGATCGAAGGGGAAATATAACTTCGTTGAAATAACGCGTCAATGACTCGTGAAATAATGAGAAATGATCGACGAAATAACTGAAATAATGAGAAATAAATTAAATACCCGACTAAATAACTTAAATAATATAATTGAAAAAATAATGTCAAATGAAAAAATGAATTAATTTGAAATATATCAGGAATAAAAAATAATGTGCAGTAATTTTCCCCTCGGGTTTTATACTCTTCTCGATCGCTCCATAAATTCGACTGAAATAACTGAAATAATGAGAAAGACATGAAATCATATAAATGAGAAATGAATGAAAATATATGAACAATAATTAGTAATAACCGAGAAAATAACTGAAGTAATGAGAAGTAAATTAAATAACTAAGGAATTAAATGAAATACGCGACTAAATAACTTGAATAACTGAAAAAAATGATTGAAAATGAAAAAATAAGCTTGCAATAAAAGAATTAACTTGAAAATATATTTCAGGAATCAAGAATAACGTGTGAGTCAAATCTTGAGTTATTTTCCCCTCGATAAATTCGACTAGGTATTCTATTCCCGTATAGACATCTATATGGATAAGCTGTGGAAGAACAAAACGTGCGTCGAGGTTATATAGTAAATTGTGAAGAAACACGCGTGTCCATATAGTCAAGTTTGTACCACACGTGAGCGTCGACGACAGTAATAGCAGCGTTTGAAGCAATTTAATAAAGTTATTAGGAACAGCTGTATAATCTATATACACGTGTTTTTTTTACGGACTTCGTTGGTTTTTTTACACATTAACTTTTTTGTTGTTTCTCATTCTCGACTCACACGGAGTCTGTGGGCTTCGAGCGAGGAAAACTATTAGGCTTAGTTTATACGCTCTGGAACCTGCCAGCAGACGGTCGCGTAAGTTTTGTAACTTAGGATCAGTAAATTTTCTCACCCCAGGGTTAAGTGGTCTGCTGCCGCCGGTCTAATGGTAAACACGAATCTTATAGCTGCGGTAAAACTCGGAATTAAAAGCCTACTCGACGAGACGAAAAAGGAAGAGCGACGGGCTAAAATTCACTATCGTAGACCTGAATCGTATTGACGAGAAAATAGGGAGACGCGCGATCCTCGTTGTCTGTTACACTATCATTCGAAACGAAGAAGCTTGACTCTGGGGTCAGTGAGGGATGGGCTGTAATTGAAGCCGAACGTAACAGCAATTCCGGTGTTTCATGGCGGCACTTTGTTTTATCCGTTTCCCTGCTTTTAATCCGGAAAAACCAATATCTCGAGAGTTAGAGCGAAAGAGATACTAAATTACTTCGGGGGTTTAACGCAGCTCCTGCAAAAGACAAATTTGAAACGATCCCATATCCGCATCGCAATTTTAAATGTTTGATAGCGTAACAGATTTATACAGTATTTATATATATACGTTTTACCGACGAGTAAATTTCTTTAACATTCTATTAGTTGGTAACTATATTCTTCCTGGCTCTCAACTGTGTAAGTATACGACGTTGCGACTGTTAGTTGGGAATTTATGTACGGCATCGCTAGGTAAGGCCAGCAACGGAGACAATGGGTCGCGTCGTTGTTAATGGGGCATTAACTAACCCTCGACGTAGTTAATCCAACTAATCGCGACGCGGTGGTAGAAACTATGGGCTTTTAGGTATAAAGGCTTGACGTAACGGGATGAAATTTCATCAAATCGCATAGAATTTTCATCCAATCACACAAAAATCTTTTTTTCCAGGGTCATTAAGAAAGTTTGATTTTTACAAAATTGAGAAAAAGTAGTTGAAACGTTTAATATGGATTCACATATTTATTTTCCACATAAATTAGTCTTTGCAACGATATGATAAAATCTGGAGTCCAGTGAAAACTCAATTATTCATTTTTTAAGTGATATAACAATAAATTACTCTTTTTTATGAAAACAGAAGAACGGGAATTTAAAAAATATGTTGCCTATAGAGTGGAAGAGGAGAATTTTTGTTTTTACAGACAAAAAAATTGTAAAAAAAAAAACAACTCGCTTCTCTCCCCCTGCGCCACTCATCCTGAGCAAATTTAAAACACAGACATTGAGTTTCAGCTGTCGACCCTAAATTCTTACTAAGAGGTCCCGGTGTCGTTTTAGTCACGGGATTTTGAACTTTTAGAATATAAAATGTTTTGTTTAATTCTTTTTTTATGGTCCTTTGAACCGATGTGAGAGATCCTTACTTTTTCTAATCCGCTTGGGGGTTGTATATCATTTACTATCTCACTTTATTTATCGTTTCTATCTATCTCGCTCTTTGGAGATTTCGCGAACGGTATTATACCGAAAGTCCCGAAGTCGAGACACACGGAATCTACGCCCGCCCCAGCCTCCGGGAGCCCAGCTCGGTTATGAATATAAATATAATGGCCTCTAGGCGTATAATGTACGGGCAAAAAACAAAAGCGGGGCTCTAAATAATGCCTCGCTAATTCTGGAGCTTGGAGGGCGGTTTTTAAGAGGAAATAAAAAAAAATCGTATTTCAAACTGGGTCGATCTTAATCAAGTAAAAAAAAAAAAAAAAAAAAACCTTCGCTTCCGATTTCATGTAATTTTTTTTCTGATTATAACAATGAAGTCTATAATTTTAAGGGGGACCAGTACAGCGTGATTCAACAAATTCTCCATCGAAAGTTCGTTAGACATCGAAAAATAGACTTTTTTTTCTCAAAATCACTCGTCGCAAGGTTTCAGGCACTGCATGCTGCATAGTAACCTCAGCTGATACCATCTGGTCCTTTTAACAAAAAAATAATTGTAAACATATTTCTATATGGTTTTTTCGGTAATACCGCGTATGCTGGTGCAGTGTAGAGATGAGCAAAGGGGTTGTACAGACGCGGGCTAACGTCGCGTTGTTGGACGTTATTTACAATTGAAAACGATTTATGTGTCGCTCGGGGTTCTGCAGGCTGCAAGCATACATACATACCTACATACATGTCCGGATGAGGATAGGGCGACGTCGCGTTCGAGTTACGTATAACGTATAACGTCGAGAGAAAGAGCGGACTGCCGCCCGCGAGGACGCCCAGAGGAACACGAAGGGTGCAGCATAGCAGAGGAACTACGGAGGAAGAACGGAGAAACGAGAAAGAGGAGAGGGACTCTCGTGGAACGATGCCGCCTTGCGAGCCAATTCCCGGCGGCCCGCCATATTTACGAGGTCCATAAAGTAGCGGGCACGGCCACGTATATTGCCGCGTAAATATCAGCTTATGGAAATATAGAGCTCAATATCTGCGTCTCCCCTCTGCCACCCTCCTCTCTTCGTGGTTCTATTCCTCCACCCCGCCTCTCGTCCCCGGCGCGTTGTCGTCACGCGGAACGGAATGAAATATATTTTTCATCACGGCGTGCGGAAAGTACGACTTTCCGCACGCCTCGCGTGCGTAAAGTCGTACTTTCGGCACGGCCTGATGAAAAATTTTGTTCGATACATGTGCGAAAGTTGTTTTTACACTCGTGTGATTGTCACCCTCGCTTTGCTCGGGCGACAAACCTCCCACTCGTGCCAAAACAACCCTTTCGCACTTGTATCGAAATATACTATTGTTTTATTTTTATTATTATACCTTTTTTTTTATACCGAAGAAGTAAAATTGTCACTGAACGATATCGATACTTATTGATCTGCCCCCCCCCCCCTCCCCCCCTTTTTTCTTTGTTTCGAGAACTTTTGAACTAAACTCGTTGAAAGTTTTGACAATCTCGGGTTCCATTTTCTGTAAAGTGGTATTCGATAATAAAAATAAAAGCCTCTGACTCTCTCTCTCTCTTGTTTCGCGTATGCCGCAGGTTAGTTTTTCTCGGGCGTTTACTACTAGTTTTCCAGTAGACAAGGTATACGACGAGGTTCTATAGGGCGACGATTGGTTTACCGGGATGTATTTCCCAGGCGTGTCGTACCCGTCTTATCCACTGGCCAGGCATCCAATTTGCGGCGTACCTCTTATAACCTCCGGACGACTATGTTCCCGAAGCGACTGTTTCCCGTTAACCGGATTTAACCCTCATCCCACCGCGCCTTCCTTTTCCGTCTGGCACTTTTCTCTGCGCGCGGTGAGAAACTCCCTGATCGTTTTATTCGTTTTAAGGGGACCAGTACAGCGCGATTCAATAAATTCTCCATACCCCAAAAATCATTAATATCTTGTCCAAAGTTCATTAGATATCGAAAAATGGACTTTCTTAATTAAATCACTTGTCGTAAGGATCCAGACACACGGTTGATTCGATCACGTTTCTCGACGACTCATTTTCTTCGGAGAGCAATTCTTCATCATATGAATGAGGGAAACTGAGTAAAAAAAAAAAGTCAATTCTTCGATGTGTAATGAACTTTGGAGATGAAGAATTTGTTGAATCACGCTGTACTGGTCCCCTTAGGAATAAAAAATGAAAAAAGGTGGCTAGGGTGGGAGTGAAAGAATGTAAAGTCGGAACTCGTCGATCGTGACACTCGAATCGTACTCCAATTAAATTTACGTCTTTATGGGCGTAGCCGAAAACTCTGCAACGTCGTTCCAAGAGCACTTCATCGGGGCGGTTACATAACCTGAAAATACGGCGGCGAGCGGGACACTCGCTGATTTGTTATAACTATCCACAGGGCGTGGAAGTGATTAACGTTCGAATTTTCCCCTCCGCCTCGGGTAAAGACACTTGAGAATTCCGTACGACTCGCCCACATTTATTTGATTCTTTTAATAAACGTCGTACCTCTCGCGTTCCTATCGTTTATTCTCTTCGATTAATGATCGTTTCGTCGTCTCGCGATTAATCAACCCTATTTCTTTTTCTCCTCCTTCTCCTTCTCCTTGTCTTGCAATTAAGTTTTACAAATTTGACGACAGCTGTTCCGTGTAAGTGGTCGTTGATATATATATATGTATGCGTAAAGAACATAAAAAGAGCAAAAAAATCAGAGGAAGGATAAAAATAACGATAATAAACCGACTGTAAATAACTCCGGGTTATTGTTGAGGATCGGTTGAATGCGCGCCGGGTAGAGAGTCCTCGTGATCATTAACTCTATCGCAGATCTCAACGCGCAGCGGGTGTCGCTGTAACTCTTTATAGGTACCGAGCTATAAACGCTCGGCGGTTACGCGGTTTCATTCGTGTTAGGCTGGCAACCCGCGTACAACACAATGCGGGCTAATGATGCCTCGAAGGTGCCCATGCAACGGGCGCGAGATACCCGATATACATATACATATACGTGTATAGTACCCGTAAGAACGGGGCTCGTGCATAAATGCGGTCTGTGGGTAGACTCGCGGTGGCAGGGGCGTACCGCGCAATTACGAATCGCCCCCTTATTATTTTTTCCGTTTTTTATAGGAACCTCCCTTATTTTTCCATGCAACGTAACAGCTGGTATGGTTCCAAGAAATTAAACGAATGACATCATTTGGCAAAGTTTTACGCCATTATACAAAAGTGGGACGTATAAGTATTGCGAGAACAATATTGCGATAGCTGTGAGAGCCTTCCAAGTTTCCCATCCGACGTAAGTAAAGTGCTTCCGTTAGTTAGCTGCTATGTGTGTGTGTGTGTGTGTGTGTGTGTGCATAGCTGCAGTGGAACGTCGGTAAAACGGTGGATGAGACGACGTCGTGGGTCCGGTAAGAAAGAATTGGTACATACATAGGGTAACAAAGCTATAGGAAGGTAGTAAAGATTTTGCGACTAGAAACCACAATTTTGTCACGTAATCGTGTACAGCAGCAGCAGCAGCCACACGAGTTGACTCCTGCGGGGGATATATAATGCTCTTTTTCTATCTTCTCTTTTTTTTCATCCCTTTTATTTTTACCGGTGTCCGAGTCGAATACTGGACACAGAGCAATACTCGACAGCCGTTTTCCCATTTTACCACACCCATTGGTACAAGATGGTGCGTGATAATGGTACCTTATAGGGGAAAAGCAATTTCAACTCCGCACCCCAAACCCCTCGACGATCTTCGGCTATACGACGACACTGAAACCCGACTGTCGAAGGTTAGGAGTTTTTCTTTTTGTCGTTTTCTCTATCTCTCTACGTGAGGTAGACGCCCCGGTTTCTGACGTTATACGGATTTCAGCTGCGGTCATTCTCTTATAACTCAGAAAAAATAACGTTTCATCGGAAATAACGGGTTTTATTGGATGAATTGATAGTTATCAGGCACGGAACGATCATATTTGCAATCTATAATTCGATGAATAATTGATTAATCATCTTTTATTCGAGGCTAGTATAGCTGCTAGTTTCTGAAACTCAATAATCGCTGTACAGCTAGTTTAGTCTTTGGGAGTCTGTTCGTTCCATTAATTATCAGATGAGATCTCATAGTTCCTACAAATGCGACAAATATTCACGTTGACAAAGTCGAATGTGTCTGTTTCAACGAAGTAAACGTCTTTACAAAAAAAAAAATTGAGTTTACGTCTCTCGTGAATCTGGAGGTAAAAAACTAGCGCAACGCTGAAATAAACGAAAGACCGAAAGGACCCGGTATTTGACCCCTTCTTGACGCATGACAAACTTCGCAGTCACTTTTAGTCATCAATGATGCATTTTTATATCAGATTGTGGACCAAATGAAGATTGTACATTAAATGGTTCAAATTTCCTCCTTAATAATTAGTTTTTATCAGCTGGTCGTGATATTGTAGAATAAAATGAAAAAAAAGGCTGAAGCTTCTGCATCTTCATCTTCATCTTCTTCATCGGAATCTATTTGAAAAAAAGCATGAATAAAGAGGAATCTGTTGCTAAAAATCAGCAAGATCGTAAAATCGTGTCTCTTGTGTGTATACATATATCGAACAATGTTATAATAGCAGCACTAAAGACGTGCTAGCCTGACACCTACACGTCCTATGGGGGCGGGGGAAGGGCCGTAAATTAAACAGTTTATAACACAGAGATAGTATATTTCCGTTTTATCAACGTTGCAGTAAATATTCCGAGATACATAAACAGAAGGTTGCGTCACCAGCTCTCGTTTCCATACCGTCGTTGTGTTTTGTACCCGCGTACATAAATTATAAATGAGCATTATACCGAGTAAAATTAGGCGGCGAATGTGATTTTTCAATCCGTCCGTAAGACAACTTGATTTTTATTGAGGAAAATAAATCTGAAACCTCGGGGGCGACGTTGGTACGTGTATTCAGATTCTCTATGTTGTTCTTAGATGTGAAATTTTATACAGTATGTATATCCCATCCCGATGGTAAGCAAGTACCTATTCTCGCGACCGGTAGTCGGTCGGGTTCGTATATAGCTGCCGCTACCGCCGCAGATATAAATTTTCCGATATTCGAGCTCTCTCCTGTCATTTGAAATGGGGCAGTTTTCTCCAGAACCTAATGGTTATTGCCTTTTCTGGCGGACATATTGCGTTCCATCCACTGCAATGTGTGCGGCCGATATATCAGACCGTCGTCCGTCCCTCCCACCGAACCTGGCTCGGGATATACCGGCTCCTTTCCTCCTCATCCTTCTCCCTCTTTCCCATTTTATCCCATTTCCAGGAGGGAAGAGGTCGAGATGTTGACCACGCAGTTACCGGAAATCCCCCGCCATCTGGGGTTCGGGGGAACATTCAACGTTTGACCGCTGGACGCGTTACGGACAGGAAGTGACCAAGGTGTGGTCGTGAGTAGCTCGCAAATTGATAACAAGACTGCAGTCTTATAAGGGTGGGGGTAAAAAGTTTTCAGCGCGGCTTCAAGGATCGTCGTTCAATTTAACTAAATCCTTTCGGTTCTCGGACGCGAGCTAAGGGAGGGATACCAAGGAGCGCGAGAAACCCATACGCGAAGATGAGATTGGAAAAGTTGTATAAGGGGCGAGTTTAACAGCTATATAACCATTACGTTGACGATAAACTAGAATCTAGTGTCTTAACGGTCCGGAACGAAATTCGTATAGCAGAACCAGCCCGACCCGACCGAAGCAAGCGTCGACTCAACAGTCGTATATACCAATCGAGTTTAACAGGATGCTCGTGGGATTGGAGACCCGAGATCCACTCTGACCGTAAACCGTTAAGTAATATCTATCCTCACACTTAGGCAGCCCTGATCGTCAGATTTTACACGTTTTACAACCTCTTATCCCGACATCTTTACACATTGATATCGCGCTGGTGGAGAGAAAACGATGATACATCTCAATAATATATATTTTTTTTTTCTATTTTGTCAGCGAACGCGGTTTGTTTTCCGTGTCTCATCGTTATACTTTTGTTCAATTTATAGTCGCACGAGCATCATCAATCAGAAAATAACTGCCGTGTGTGTAGGTCAATGTGGGTGGCTGACCAAACGTTCGACCGCTAGCTAATAAAACAGTCCGATTTTAATACCGTATAAGATTTACGTTCCTCGAGGCGAGTGAGAAGTGGGGTTGAACCGAAGCTACCGTAATTAATTCAACGGCACAGGCATTGAAAAGTCGCTTTTTGAAGCTACTGTATAAAGTCTTTTTACCGCAACTTGGATGCGCAGTTCGAAGTGCGCAGTCCAAAGTTGCGGCGTAAAGTCATTGACGATGTGACGTTAGATGCTTTTACCGTAAGAAATATTGTACGGGGCGGACGCGTAAAGTGACCGTTCAACAATGATCATCTTTATCGCCTCAGGCTCGCCATGGAAAACAGTCACTTTACGTAATACCTAATTATGCTACCATTGAATAATGAAGCGACAATATTTCGTTATGCAAAAGCATCGTGAAATGCGTTTTTGATCAAGTTTGAATCGGATGATTTTTCTGCTGTACATTATACCCTGTATGTGATCCGGGGCAGCCAGTGCGCGCAGAGGTAATAACTTATACCGGTAGGGACTGACAGCTTGCATAATAACCGCGAAATTGGTTTTGTAAAATGAACTCCCGGCACCACGTACGTACGTCCTACCTGTATATAACCATCTACCTACTTCATAACAATGCTATAAACGGTTTCCGTCTAAGTTATAGCTCGACGTCACCGTCGTCACCGTCAGCTAGCTAGCAGGGCGTCGGCCCACCGTACCGGCGCCAGTCGACTTTGTCTATCTAACGCATATTTAAATTCCCTTAAACTTGTCAACTCTCGTTATAATATACGATCGTTATTAATCATCTTTATTGTTTATCGCGACAGAATTAAACCGTTGAAAAGACAACGCCTAGGGTGTTTGATGATCCTAAAAAAAGAAGAAATACATATAATAACAGTGAAAGATTTATTTATTAGCTTCCTTCTTTCCATTATTAGCATGTGTCGTCGGGACAAGGTGGCGCACACGGCTGGCTTACCGTCGGTTTCGAGATACCGTAGGTACCTACGCCGGTGCAGGAACTTTCGCTCGCAAAGTTATAATGGCCGGACCATTATTGTTTTATTGCTGTCCCATAAACAACAACCTGCGAGGCGTATAGGTATTGTTGGGTATATCGCATACACCCAAGTGCCGCGTGCAGGATCCCCTTCGGTGGGTTGAAAGAAAAAAAAAATAAAAAAAAACACCTAAAAATAACGAAAAAAAAAGAAGAGGCGACGGTGGGGGCCCAGCGCGGTGTTGCGCCGGTGAGGCCACCTTGATTTATCGCCACTCGTAAATTTTTAAACTTATCACGGATTAGATAGCGCCGCGACCGTCTACCAGGCATGGCATACCTGCGTTATACGTAACGGAGCATAAGCTGCGGTTCAAAGTCACGGGTGTAAACATTTTTTCAAATTTCACGTTAAGGGTGCGATTTTCGAAACACCTTTTTATTGCGGATTTCTTCATTAAATAAATTCGCCTATCAATATCTGCGAAGATCCAATCCGAATCTGATTTTTTAAGGGTTCTGATCCAGGCCCAACGGTGGTAATCTGTGAAAAAATGATTCAATTGCAGAGCTCAGAATGAGAGTGATGCGTGTCACAAAAAGTCAAGAGTGATGAGAAACTTGGAACTTGTCATCGGACCAAACTAAAACCACATATAAAACGATATAAGTTTACTTGGACTATTTTTCTAAAGTTCTCAATTGACATGCAGCCTTCTACAAATCTTTGATTATCTCAAAAAGTAACTTTTACCTGCTTTTCAGATTTGAAAATGTAACTGGCGATGAAATGTTTTCTCGAATCAACTTCTAGTTTCACAGATATCTTCTCTGACATATTATGAACAATTCCACGTGAGCTTTTTAAGGTCTGGTTATTGAATCCAGGTAAATTCCTTTCATATTTGTAAAAAAAATAACAAAAAAAACTGGAAAATAATTGTTTCAAACTTCGTTTTTTTAGAACTTTTTCACTGTGCAACAAATTCCTCCGGTGAATCTACTGTTCTTTCTATTCTGATATTGAATCAAAATAGAGATCGCTGTAACTCAAGTTCTTCATCGCCGGTTTCAATTTCAGCGCAGGGTTTTTCGAAGGCCTTTTGGGTCGATCGCATAGAATTTTCAACTTATATGGATTATATATTGTGGTTTTGTTTCGTAGTTTTGAATGTAAAAACTTGTGAGAAAAAGTTGGCATCGGTACAATATCAATTATAAAAAATAGTTTTCAACCCGACCAATGTCCTGCATAGAAAATGAAAACATATCGAAACCAGAAATCATCGAAAACGGTCATTTTTAGAGATATACTGCAGCTATACAGTTATATTCTCTCCGCATTTCCACACACGGTTTTTTGAAATTGAGTTCCCGCTTGTAAACGATGATATTATTCAAATGGTCGTCGCTCAGGGAGATACGAGGTTGTATAAATTTTGTTCGTCGGCGTCAACAAGTTGGGTGGTCGTATTATCATGTAGAAAAGAAAAACTATCGTCATCGTTTGAGAAAAGTTTTTCCTTTCCATAATACCCGCCTCTACCGGACCCGTTTACTTGTTCCAAGAACGATAAATTGGGGCCGATATCGCAGGCAATTTGCTAAACGTGTTTAAGATGTAGCCGAAGGTGGTGTACGCCTCGCCTCGCCTCGGCATCGGCGTCGGCGTCGAGCTCGGTGTAGGTGCGGGACCCGGGGTCCGGGCGGAGCCGGCGTATATTTCACCCCTGCAGTGGTTGGTGTCTAAAGGTGGGACGGCGGCGTGGTGATTTAGTGAGGCAAGTCGCGCGCCAGATTACCACGGGGCAACCCTTACAGGAATCCCCGGGTTCACCGAACCCTCGATCCCGGAATGAGTCGGGACCGGGAAAACCGTGACCGCGACGAGAGCCGAAAACATGACGATCCAATTAAAGCACCGGCCTCTGCCTCTGCCTCCGTCAGCGTGGAATTTGAACGGGACGCGCGAAATCGGTGAAATAATTGTCTCGTTAATGCGTTGTAAACTTGACGAGGAGTGAATGAGCGAAGAGCCGAGTCCTCTTTTTAACCTCCGAGTAGCCGGACTCGACACCCTGCCGCGTTGACGGTCATTCTCGTTTTATAAAGTCGTAGCCAGTCTTTTATTACAAAAAGGCCACTCCGTGTCCGAGGTGGTGTGGCCGAGCTCTGCCCGCTGTCGAGAACGTCCGGAAATATGATTAATGGCCCGGTTTAACCACGTGGCGGTATATTTCTTGCCGATGGACTTGGAAGGAACGCGCCGGGCAGTTACTTTTTCGAGTTACATCGCGCCCTGGTCCGACGACTATGAGCCAGCCTCTGAACTTTCCGTTATTTATTTCCTTTCCAGCTATTTTGAATTCCGCAAATCTGATCCCAGATTCTTTATCGGCGGTTCGAAAGACCTTTGAAGAACAATCTTTATAAGATTTAACATATTTTTAGTGTTTTTTGGATCCGCCATTTTAAATTTTGCAAAACTGACTTCAGATTCGCGATCAGCGATCCAAAAAACCATATGGTACCAAATTTCATTCAAATTTGTTCATCTGTTCTCAAGATATCGTCACTTTTATTGTATTTTCTAGAATTTTGTTATTCGAATCATTCAAAAAGTACCGAAGCGATCGTAGCGAAAATCTAATCAGTTATAAGTTTGGGAAAACCGCGTCGATTGAGCCCAATTTGATCGAAATCCGCGTCCTCGATCTCGAGATATCGTGGGGGCAAAAAATTGACATAACCTCAAAACGTGGAGATTCAGTGAAAACTCAACTTTTCATTCTCGGGGGGATTACAATGATTCGTCTTTTTCTCTGAAAACAGAAAAACGGAAATTTGAAAAAAGAACGACCCGCGATTCGATGATCGTCATTGATTCTCGTCGGTCTGTCCCAGCTCCGAAAGGGGTAGCGACGTAGCCTAGAGCGAGACGGGAATGGCGTGTTGCTCGGGCATCAATCTTGTTGAATTACCAACCCGCCCGAGAGACACAGGGGTTTGTCTCGCTCCGGCACCCGCCTACGGGTTGATAAATTGCCCGATTCCGTACCGGGAAGGGTGCGCGACGAGTAACGAAGACCTCCAGCAGGTCCTCGACAGCCAGACGCGATACCCTCTGCTCTTTTCAGTCTGATCCAATTTCTGTGATTGAAAGGCGCGCGTGGTCTGCTTCCAGAGGTTTTAAAAACCGGACTCGATGAATCGACGCCGATCCCGCAATAAGGAGGACGGAAACTGCGAGAGCTCGGCTTGCTCGTTACGAGGAAGGCTCTTCGCGCGTGCACCGCATTTCCTATTATCCGGTACCCACCGTCTCGGACTATCGCGTTCAGATCCACCCGATGAAGATAGCTATCGGTTCGTTATGGCGGAGAGCCGAGAAGCCGTTCGACGCTAAGCATCCTTTCCGGCTAGGAGACTCTCTATGGGTACGAGGATCATCGCGAAAGATAGGAACGAAACCGGGGATGGCGGCTGGTAAGCCGATGCTGATAGGCCAGCTCTAAGCCACCGACTAAAACCACGAGGCTACCCACGGCTAATGGGAACATCCGCGGTTTCCGAACGTCACTAGTCCGGGTAATCCGCGCGGTCGCCTTCCACCTCCGTCCCGGGTGGTTTTTACGATCTCGATGATTACTTTTAGTTGTTTGAAGAATTTAGCTTGAAATTCTTCTTCATTCGACACTGTTCAGCTTCACAAGCTCTTCTCTTCCCGCATGCAGCAGGGGCGCATAACAGCCGCGTCGTTAGGTCCCGGCGGTAGCTCGTTATTCAAACTTACTGCGTTCCATTTATCTCAGTTTTACATCGCGGAGGATGTGAGCCGCGTGATGATGTCAGTAAGCCTCGTCATGCATTATTCACGGTATTATATTGAAATTGTGGGGAAGTTTATCATTCGTGTTCATGTATGCATGTGTGCTACTTCGACGGTATGGACGCGGCTAAGGTGGAGGAGGGAGAATATCATAATACATATTTCACTCGTTCTTGCCTCCGTCTACCCGCGAGGCAACAAGCTTCGAGTTACAAAATAGAGTTTAAAATACAAGAAGCAGTTGAGAAATTAGCTCTGATCGATGCACACCGGTCAATTTTGGCTTTGAATAAAATCTCATGGTACCAATTAACACGATTTACATTCGACGATTCATCCTCGTGACATAATAACGTTATCTCAGAGCCAGATGATAATTCGTCAATGACCACAACAGAAATTAATCTGTGTTTGTTTTATTTCTTTTATACCACACATGCATTAAAAACTAGTGTTTTTCGCCCTCCTCAACGGGATTCAAGTCACAGTTTTTTGATCGGGGAAATAAACTTTGGCAGGAGGGAAAAAACGCCCTTCTCATTGTTCTAACCTCAAGTGAGCTTTCACTCGTTTTTTATGCATATTTGGTAGCAAATAAGATATGTGCCATGGGAAGGAAGCACTCGTTTTGTCTCGTACATTTTGCAGAAAAAAAAACGCTTGCTTCCTTCCCTTGGTGGATGATATACTATTTTTTGGACAATCGAAGCTACCGCGAGGTTCCTTCGCGGTGGTGTCGACGTGTCAAAGAGCCAGTGTACCGGTAGCTTGACGAGATGAAAAGTGCAGGGGTCGTCCTACCTGCTCACGTCCGACAATACCTCGCGAACAATGACGGTGCGGTGATGTATGTGGGTTACGGACCGGCAGCTGTCTGAGCCTGCCAACCAACTGGCAGACCCCGGGTCCGGTCTCGAGTTCCTTACACTTCTGTAGTCCCTGACAATGTCACAATGACGTCGAAGCACTTGTGACAGGGTCGTCGTGTGGGCCTCGTTTCAGCGAGGTGGTCCCCAAAAACCCCAGGTTATCCGGCACCCAAAATGGGATGAGATTATTATTATGATTTTTTTTTCATCCTCTCATACGTGAAAAGTAGAGGGGTGATCCCTGTATCTACAACGAGTTTGTATTACAAGCGCTTTCCCGCCCGCAAGGGTGCAGGCTAGAACGACTCTTGACGCTCGTCCCGCACAATGGCCACCCTATGGTGGTGGGTATTTTTCAATACCAGAACCATCAAACGCCGCACGAGACCCGCTCTTCTATCCTCGACGTATTTATTTGCTCCCGATTATCATCCACTGTCAAACCTCGCTCAAACGGGGATCGTTCGATCGAGTTAATTAACGACCTCGGTTACGGTCGGGAACCCTTAATTATTATCAACGTAACCAAGTTGCGGTTTGACATATCATATTCTTGTTCTTCTTGCATATTATGCGGTGTGGGGTGGATGGCGAAGGATCAGACGCGCGTCGGTTCGGATCGCGTTTCGCTCGCGACACTGATCGGAGATTAGCTCCCCGATTGCATTGAAATCACGTACAAAGAGACCTGAAAGGCCCTGAGAGCGTGGAGAGGCACTTTTTCCCTCTTTATCTCGGTCGTCTTGTATCATCGCATCTCGTCTCGCCGGTTTTCATACCACCAGCCTTCACGGTACTCTCTCTATATATATTGTGCACCGAGTCTATATACAAGCGTGCTAACGGAACGCCTATCTGACAGCCGTATCTAACGGATTTTTAACGACCTTTTGTTAACCAAAAAATATGACCGTTCAATAGCAGGATTTTAGATCCTCGAAAGGAACCCGTACAGAAGAGATACCAGAGGATAGTCGAACCCTCCGAATGCACACCGATTGCTTACCTCGAAATTACTCCGTAGGTCCATCGACCATATGCCGATCGCTATCGCCTACGTTTTGCGGATAATAATCTATGTTGAATTTTTTTTTTCACCTTTGTTGGACGAGGAAATTCAGAAGATAATTTTTCAGGTATGAAACCAGTGAAGTAGCCCTTCCACTGATTATACTCGAATTACATTTCTCCTGCTAATGCACGTCACTTGTCGTTATACGAAAACGAGGATGAATCAAGATCGGAAATACTTGGGGTAATTAATTATACTGTTATTGCTTCGGATAATATATATCTAGGAATTTTGTATATTTTACATTCTGCACCCGTGTGGATACGAATCGTCGATGATTTTTATCAATCGTATAGTACCCGCGGTATAATGGTGAGAAGCGAGAAGCGAGAAGCAATATGCGGCATCGTGATCGAAAAGTCGCTCAACTCAACCGCAGTACGTCATTCGTCACGGCTCGAAGAATAGACGGGTGGAGGTGGAGGACGGGGAGGGGGAATGATAAAGTAGATCGATCCGTTCGCCCGGTAAATAGCGTGATTGATCGATATTATATTCATAACAGGGAACGACTTGTCATCAATCATGAGTCGCCGCAGCTCCGGCTCTCCTGGATAACTGCACAGCGGCACCCGGCTCACAGTACCCGGCCATACGAGGGTCGGGCGAGGAAAAACATAAATTTTCAATTTACTAGGCAGGACTTTGGATTTTAGAGAATAGCATCTTTTTTTCTTTTATCTATCGTATTGGTACAATCTTTGAAGAACGTTTTGGCGCAAACGTAACTGAAAAATTCGCAAAGTGTCACAGTTTGAACACGTTTTTCTCGAAACTACTTTTTCTGTTAGTTTTGCCACGATAATTCGAGAACGCCTCAAGATATCGACTTGATTCTTTTTTTTAAATGAAGATATCAATCAGTTTCACAGATTGAACCGACGTCTGTCGAGAAAAAATAATTTTTTGGTACCGGCATAACAATTAATGTGGTAAATTTTCCGTGTTTTTTTTTTTTTAGAATATTAGCCACCATTTTCCTAATTTTCATATTTTTCTCAAATTTTCCGGTTCAATCTAGGCAGACGAATCCCCTGAATTGAATGACGTTTGAAAACTGCAGAAATTCAGATCCAGGTACTCGGAATCGTGGCAATAAGGGAGCAATCCGCGGGCCACTGATTTTTTTTATCGACAAAAATGTGACGAACGATTTGAAACTGAGAAAAATTGTGTATTTTTCATCAATTTTTCCTAAACGGAATTAGAATTTTCACCCCACTTTCAGCGGTCATAGCCTCCCTAGTTCCCTTAATTTTCGGTATTCTTGCCCCCCTCCGAACCCGGGGAAGGAGACCCCCGATGCATCATCGCAGGCTATTTATTTTCTCGTTCTCCACTAACCGGCCGAATATCTATATTGTGCTGCAGCGTATGCCGCGAATCGCTGAGGTGAAATGATATTCGATCGACAATAGGGTCGAGCAGACCAGAGTCGAGGTTGGGGATGGATGACACCCGTTGAAACCTACCGAATTTTTCCATTTTTGAATTGAATAGATTCTCATATTTTTTGTCATTCTCTGCTTCCGATAGATGAAAAAAGGAATGGATTTCGGTATTTTCGCTCAATTTTCCTTTCACCCATCTCTAAATCGTGCCGTGGTGATTTATTTGCCACATTTTATGTACGCTCGAAAAAATTCACTGTGTGCGGTGCGTTGCACACGTTCAATGCGGGTACCACCGTTTTTCTCTGTAGTGAATATAGCTGATTTATGGAAACGGTGTGTTTATACTCCTTTGTGCGCTAGCTGGTGACAAAAAAAAAAAGAAAGAAGCGTTTATTCACCTCGAATCAAGTTCCATCCATCAGGACGTCATTCGTTATTTATTTATCTGTGCAGAGTCGAAATTTCAAACAGCAGTTTTCAGGTAAAAATGTCCACAAGAAGAATAATTCACAGAATACTGCTGCAGCTTTCAGACCCCGATCGTTAGCAGCTATTCAGAACTAGGGAATCCCTAATCATATTCCGATCCCAACGGTGCGAAAGCGACATTTAGCCGGTGTTCAACAGACTGCAGGAACCCGACTATATAATCACTCGAACAAGCCGCAAGGGAAGCGTACTTGGGTGTATGTTCACAACTCGGTAACATTTTCATGTTGTAACCCCAAGTTTATGAGTCGGACGGAATATTAAACCCTCGGGAATACCGTTGCTGACGTCATTAAGGACGTATTTCGGATTGAAAAAGGCCATCGGTACGATATCAATCATATAGAAAATAGTCCTCAACCCGAACTACATCCTTAAACGTCTTCAGTAAAAATTTTCTCTTCCGATATACTCGACACACGTGTTTCCTAATAACCCGAAAGGATAAACAAGAAACAGGGAAGTGTAACTAGCTCCTTTAATTGGGGGCTTGAGAATGGAAAAAAAAATAATCCTCGACCTAGCTCTCATACACCACACATCGATGAACACTCTGCGTGATGCTGCCCCACAGTGTGGCGGTATATGGTTGGAGAAACACAATGGGTTACCGCGCTGACACGGTAGCCTCACCCCGGCTGCCCTGCCACTCAAATTTCTTTCATTTTTTTTCCTCCTCTTTCTCTTTTTATCTTTTTTATTCTTCATCGCCCTCCTCCCCTCTCAGGTAACGCGATACAGGCTGCCTAAATAAACACGCTAGAATAAATAAAAGGTATTTGAAACGTCAGCTCGATGTTTGGCTAGCTGTCAGACTCGCGGAGGGAGGGCGGGACGCCGCGGCTCTTAGGATGGAGAATGGATATTGAATTGGCCGCTTTAGTTTGGCGCCCCCCTTCCACCTCGCAACCGAAATACGGCCATGTGTAAGGCTACCGGACTAATCGCGCGAACCCGTTAAACTGGGGCAACAAAAGTAACAGTCTGATTGATTGATTAACCGCGTCGATAATTTATCCTTTTTTTCTATTCGAATGACGAACAATCGGCGATAACATTGTGCTGACAATAATAAAAAGGTGCAAGAGGCGAGGAGCGAAGGAGCGAAGGAAGGATATAGTGAAACCGACAGGCTGTCTGTCTGTATTTCTGACTGCAGACTGTATATAGCCTTTCAAGCCTGTCCAACGTGTCTGTACGATAGACGTGACAGGGCACGACACCCTCTTTATTATACATTCAATTATTAGGTGCTGCGCATGACAACCGTCACACCACCATCATCACCACCACCACCACCACCACTAAGATCGAGGGCACTGCTGCATATTTATATCCTGTGCAGGTTCTCGGGTTCGTGAGTAGCTGCCAAGCTATCTCACCGAGAGTTTTGCTGGCAGTTCGAAAAGACCGAGAGGATGACAGCCCGTCACCAACCGTACTATACGGCTATTATACATTCTTAATACAACGTATAACGGAGTATATATAGATATATATATGGCACTGGTATATTGGCCAGCGTTTTGTTGACGGCAGACGCAGAGGCTACACATGTAATTTGTATGCATGAGGAACCTATCAACTTTTATAACCTGTTTATGACGATAATATAATAAATTTGCCTCACGTTCGTTTTCTTTTTTTCATACTACTATATAAAATATTGGATTTGTTTCCCGGTTCAGAAAATATTGGATCATTCTCTGTCTCTCTCTTTCTGTGTGTACGATGATAATGATGATAATATTATTCATCTTCGTGGAAGTTTGTTGTGTGTCCCTGCCCTCGGCATCGGGTTCGGAATAAAGGGGACGGAATTGGTCCTGAGACCTACGGGGAAATCTTGGCACCTCGTTACCGGGAACAAGTCGTCGACTCGACACGCCCCATTACACCTCCTGAACCTCCTCAACCTCAGTCTCAGTCTCCGTCTCCGTCTTCACTTGAATCGCGGAGTCCCGAAGGTCTGTCAAACTCTAATTATGTCCTCCCTTTATTCTCTAAATTGGTATATACCGCGCCCGATTTATATATATTTTACCGACGAGTAATAAAATCTACTACCGAGAAATACTTTCGACCAAGTACAATTATATACGAAACGCGTCATAGACGTTGACACGAGGTTCCCTCGCGCCCGGCTGACGGGTAACACAAATTATTGTGGGCGCAGCTGCGGCAGCCGCACGATACCAATCGCGACACGGTAGGTAGCGGTGTAGAGTGCCCGGATAATCATTCTCAACGTAATATCATCGGACCCCGAAGAGAAGAGAAGAGAAGAGAGGAGGCTTCAAGAGTTACACCGGAGCTTTTAAAAAGAGAAGGGACATTGGCTATAGGTTGAACGGAACCGGCACTGATCCGAGTCGACGCGGACGCGACGTGCGGCCTTAGCTCTTTTACCGATCGACCATCAAGATTGGGCGAACCTTCGAAGCCCCCGAGTCTCTTGAATGTTTACATCAATATTCATGTGTCCCATTCGGAACGATTCGGGACATTCGGAAGACGACAATGGACCCGGGGAGATCGTAGATGGGACGGGAGCCCCTCTTCCCACCGCTTTGCTACACCTCTGACAGGTATTGTGACGGGATAATGTCTCTGCGGCGTTAGATGCTACCGGAGATTGCACCCTCGGATAGTTACATTCGGTCCGCTTCCAATAACCAACTGTTCGTCACGCAGGCTTTCTTCTTTTTCCTTCTCTTTTTTTTTCAAACGACTATAAGGAAGACTAATTTCTGTGGTGTAACGATCTCGAGCGAGGTATTCATGCGGTTAAAGAAGAAGAAGAAGAAGAAAAAGAAGAAGACGAAGAAGAGTCAGACGTTGAATAAGTAAATAAATAAAACATGTCCTCCTTGATCCGGAGGGGGCATAAATAACAACGTCTTCTCTTCGGCGAGTTGGTTCCTTCGTCCCATTCATCTGCCACTCCCTGCTACTATTCCTATCCTTGCATCCTCGAAGAGAAGAGGGAGGAAGGCAAAGCTGGCAAAGCTGGCAAAGCTGGCAAAGCTGGCAAAGTCACCGGCGTCGCGACGCTCACGTTGACAATGAGTGACGAGCCCCTCTGAATGCTCATTCGTGTCACATTTCGTATGTAACGTATAACGAGATTAAACCGCATTGTGTGTCCCGGGGCTGAAACCTTATTTACATGCTAATCCCCCCGCAGTTCTCTTCTATATCCCTCGTATGCATACGTACGTAGGTAACCACCGGTGCAGCTGATAACCCGCATCTTGTTCGGAAAGCTAGGAACATCTTCTGGATCGATTTTTGTCAAGGAGAATTTTCTCGGTTTGAGATCTTGATATCGGCTAACAGAGAACCACTTGCCAACTCTTTTATAGGAACAGCTATCTATCCGTTGTAGCCAAGTGCCGCACGAGTCTCCCGGATTGTACTACTTTACTTTATGCCCGCTGTTAAACTCTGGAAAAATGTTACCGTCGCACAAATAACAACGAAAATTTGGCTTTCTCATCTCCAGCCCCGCGTAGGTGGTCGACGGTGGGAAACGAACGGAGGGAGAGCTGCTGCACCTGGTCACTTTGTACCCAAGTCGAGTCTCCGTATAATCCGAGAGTAGCCGACCTGCTAATGAGCCTCTGATCTCAAACGCATCCATCTTTCTGTCTAGACTGGTATTCCCCTCGCCTTATACACCGATGACAAGAGATATTTCGCTGTCCGAGGTCCACCATCTGTCGCTCACTCGACTCTCTCATCCTCTCTCAATTTTTTTTTATTCATTCCTGTTACGACGTTCGCGTTGTCAGTTTCTCCTCACGAAGGACTCAATCAGCCATGTTTCTTCATTCGAGCTCATTGAATCGAGAACCTTTTTGTCTTTCGCTGATCTACAAACCCTGAGCTCATTATCAACTTTGGTGAAAAATATGCTTAGGATCAACCGAGTAGGTAAGCCGAGAAGGGTGCAGGGGCTGCTCGGCTAATCCAGCTGCTGAGCTACTGAAACAGGATTTAGAAAGCCACGCGTGAGTTTGCTTAAATCCGCATCTTGGCGTTCGGCTGTCACTAGTACTTCACTTGTCAGATAGAGGGAGAAAGAGAGTGGAACCAAATTTTGGGTTACATTCGAGTTCCAGCCTGCCGGGATATCAAGACGTTCTACCTCCTCGCGTTATTTCGTTATTACAGTAATGCCACAGTTATACTTCCCATTACGTATCATACCCTAGCCGAAATTCATTATCATTCTTTTCATAGGTCATAAAATAGATTGTAAAACCCGCGCGGAAAGTCAGGAGGTTTAACCACTGGGGCGAAAGTAACAGTTCGCACATTTCGCAGGGGGTTTCCTTTTTATCATTATTATATCAGAGAACAAGGTTTTAAGAAACGTTCGATCCCAAACTCCGTTGACTGAGCGGTCGTAACCCCTGAAAAAGGATCTTTTATTTTTCAACTAATTTTAACTCTATACTATAGCTATCTATCTATCTCTTTCTCTCTGTGTTCGAGTTCGCTTTCGGTGCAGCTTGTATAATAATTTACAAGCATACAGAAGAGAAGATGAAACGACGTTGGTAGTAAGCGTTATAATTTATAACGTTAAATTCGAGAACAAGAACATGCCGAAATTACCACCCAGTTGGCAGCGTAAAGTATGTCCGGTCATAACATCTGATGAAGCGAAACATTAACTGCCCAATATATCAGCGCGTTACAGGGGTGTGGGAGTATAGATATACCTATATATATGTATACAGACAGTGAGCTCTTTTTGAGAACCGTTGGAAATCACCCAGAAGAAGAGCCTCCGAGGTGCTACGTGACACGTGAAAGATGCGATTCGCTGACTGAAACCTCCGTCCGTTTAAGCCGTTAAGTGATAACTCAGACGTGTCCTCGACTATTTCGAGGCTCGTTCGGGTTCAAAGAGGACTAGACGAGTGTTTTCCTCTTCCTTTTTCGTTCACTATCGTCATTCCCATTCTCGTCATGATTGCAGTACTCGGTTTTGCGTGGTTTAAATTAAAACAAATGAATTCGTACACGCGTTTTTTTTCTTCTTTCATTTACGATCGCGCAGCCGAAAATGGCGTAGGCCTTCGCCGTAGTCTGGTTCGCTGTGACGGCGTCGCAGTTTAGATAATAACGCGGGTTTTATCTCCCTCGTAAAACCTAATTTATAGCCACATCCAAGTCCATGGGCGTGTTATGGCCAACGGGAATATACGAGAAACGAGGAACCCTCCTCTTTCCTGGATCCGTGAAGGTCGTCAAGTGGATACGCCGCCGGTATTATCACCATTCGACTATCCTCCCGCCGCGTCGCACCTCGGGACTGTAACATTTTTGTATTTTTTCAACATCGAAGAACGTCAACTACGTTCGAACCAGTCTCTAATCGAACATGTTTCGGGTTCAATTACCACCCGAAGAAACGAGAAGGTCCGGG
Organism: Euura saliciscinereae; assembly: GCA_018420115.1. Classification (NCBI taxonomy): domain Eukaryota; kingdom Metazoa; phylum Arthropoda; class Insecta; order Hymenoptera; family Tenthredinidae; genus Euura; species Euura saliciscinereae. The sequence continues at coordinate 59,430 of JAFFZH010015086.1, read as the reverse complement.
GGTGAGTTTCGCGGCCATACATCACTTTCCGAGTTTATGGTCCGATATGGACGTAAGAATTGGCACCCGGGCCCATCCGCTGGATGCTATAGGCGGTAAGGCGGCGAGGCGGCGAGGCGGGCCGGTAGATATGAGACGTTATGGCTCTTCCTACCTCGTAACCCGCGGTCATAAAGCTACCACGAGGTGAAATATATTACGGAGAGCTAGGAGCCCACTCCACCTCCACCTCCACCTCCGCCCCTACCCCGTCGGGCGTATATCCAACCACTCTATCTTAACGGCGTTACAACAATTTATTAGCCGTATGTAGGCGATAATTCAATCCCGGATTGGGACGCGGGCGAAATATGCCGACGTTACCGTCGGTGCCCTATTTTACCGCCTGACTGACACGTGCGAGAGATGATTTATCCGATTATCGTTCTCACGGTTCCAGGGGACCAGTACAGCGTCATTCTACATACGCCAAAAATCATTAATATCTTATCCAAAGTTCGATATCACATAGCGAAAAATTGACTTTTTCAAAAATCACTTGTCGTAAGGTTTCAGGCACACGGTTGATCCGATTCGGCTCTTGACGTCTTATTTTCTTCGGAGATCAATCCTTCGTCGTATGAATGAGGGAAATTGAAGAAAAACATTTTTGGACCAAGTTACTAGCGAAAGAGTGACCAGATTGTCGCTAAATTTCGATAACTGACCATAACTTAAATTATCACAGGATTTTTCTTTCTCAGTTTCCCTCAGATTTAAAAAAAAGTCCATTTTTTTATGTGCAACGAACTTTGGATAAGATATTACTGATTTTTGGAGTATGTAAAATTTGTTGAATCACGCTGTTCTGGTCCCCTTAATCCGATGGATTGAAAAGGCTCGGTATAGCTTGCAGAAATCGAGGCCTAACCCAGTGCCCCCACCGCGTGGTTATACTTTCACGGAGTCGTCGTCGTCGTCTGAGGAAACGGCCATCTTGACAGAGAACCGGTTGTCCGCGGGGTCTGGTTCATAGCCTGTGGTGTAGTGCATCAGGAGTCCTGGGTTCTTGAGTAGGCAACGTGTTCGGGTTGCAAAAAGTCATACCGACGATCCTCGGTCTCCGGACTCCATTCCTTCCTACCTACCTACTGGCGCGAGTTTATAGTATACGCGGGATGCCGGGATTTGTTCAGAGCTTAACTTCGCTCTTGTCTAACTCTCTTGTCCGGAGGTGTATAAAGACCAGACCGTAAATGCCGGTTCTTTGACACCAGAAACTACCTACCTAACAGTCGTTAGCTACTTTAAACCTCCTCTCTCTCTCCGCGTTCTCGTCGCGCGCTGTCTTCGTTTCAGGATAAACCACCGACTCGAACGATTTACCTTCTTCTTCTTCTTCTCCTTCTTTTTCTTCTTCGTCTTTTACCGAGACGAACGCGTCTTAATTATCCAGTCGCGATTCGCACCGGATCGTACAGAATTTTTACCATTCCTTACGCAACAACTCGAAATTCGTGATTCTTTTTCAACTTACCGTTTCTCTGTTTTTCACAAAGAAGAGGAAGTATAGTTATTTCAATCACCCCGATAATGAAAAGTTGAGTTTTCACTGCATCTCCACGTTTTCAGGTCGAAATATTTTGAGTTTGACGGCTGGATGTGACCAAACTCTTGTCCCCGCGATATTTTGAGAACGAGGGCGCGGATTTCGATCAAATTGGGCTCAATCGATGCGGTTTTTACTAACTTTGAACTGATTAGATTTTGGCTCTTATCGGTTCAGTACTTTTTGAATTATTCGAATAACGAAATTCTGAAAAAGAATACAATAAAAGCGAGGATATCTTGAGAACGGATCAACGAATTTGAATGAAATTTAGTACCACATGGTCCTTGTATCGCTGATCACGCATTCGATATTGCTCCAAGAACACTAAAAACATTCCAATTTTGATGAAAATTGGTACTCGAACGGTTTTTGGGTCACGAATCACGAATCTGAAGTCAGATTTGCGAAATTCAAATCGGCGGATTCAATTTGCTGGGGGAAAAAACACTAAAAACATTTTAAAAATCTCGTAAAAATTGTTACTCGAAGGTTTTTCGAACCGCTGGTCAAGAATCTGTGGTCAGATTTGCACGATTCAAAATAGCTGAAAACAGAATAAATAACAGGAAATTCAGAGGCTGGCTCATAGTCAGACCAAACCAGCTTGTTCTTTTTCGCAAACGAGGGCATATATTAGCACTATAACCACTCCGATACGCATGACGGAATACATCGTACATACCCACGCGATCCGGGGATGAATATACCGTGAAGTAATCTAGCCGACGTTTTCTCAAAGATTTATCTTTCATTAGGTGAATATCGCGTAGTAGGTACCTACCCTACCTACATCGCAGCGTCGGTGCGTATCGAATAGACACGTTTGCCTACGCGTCCGGTTAATTGATCCTTGTCATTCCTCGTCCGTTCTACCGCCTGACACGTACAAACTACGACACGCACCGCCGCAAACCGCTGACAATGTTTATACTCGCATACCTACTTTATACTTACCTATATAATTTATCTGACATTAAACCACCTGCGACTTGAATGAATAAACGAAGACACGACAAAGTCGCGATATCCTGACCGTTGAGAGATAAGTAATTGATGAAGTTTGGGAGTTTAAAGAAAAAGAAAGAAAAAAACGAGAAAAGGGCGAAGTCGTTCGTTATTCAAAACCCGTACACCTCCTTTTTTTTTCTCCGATATACCGGACAATTACGTGAGTTGAAAACCCGGGATAGATTCATTCCACGAAGTTAGCGAAGGTGGCAATTATCGGGTGTGTAATCTGTACCCCGTACACCAGATAACACCGACCACGACCACCACCTGACAGAGTGGTTTCACCCGGCGGTCACTGCTCCCCCTCCCCACCGAGAGAGAGGGTGGACCCCTGCCACATACATTACGCCTGTTAGAAATGGCGTCGGTTGTATATTATCAACGTGCTCGAGGCGACGTGCACCGGGGCTTGGGGGCATTCGCGAGTCGGTCGCTCGCTGATAAACTACCCTCGGCGCACTCTACTCCGCGGTAAGGAACGCGCGGATGTATGGGGTATATAATAAAATGATATCTGCACGGTTGTATCGCCGGGGTACAAAGTTGCCGCCTTCGGGGCTCGAGGCGGTTGCGATAAATTATTACCGCCAGCTAAAGCCGTAACCACTGCACCAATGCCATTCCGCGTCGAGTATCAAAGCGTCAGCTGTTCTTTCGTATTGAGAAGCATGGTTTCGTCCTCGTCATCGAGGGATTAATTATTTTTCTCTTTATCCTGTGATTTTTGACGCTCTTAAGGCGCCCGCCCAAGGAGCGGCTCCGACACTCGGGTGTCAATCAAAAGGCACGGATCCATTACCCAACAATAAGGGTGATTAGGCTGATCCCGGACCAGTCGAGGCTAACGACAGCCAAACAAAATCGTGGATTATCTCAAGGATTACAAGTCCCGGGAGGCTACTTACTCACGACACTCTTACAAAGGCCTCGTCATGCACTTACACCGTAGCTTCGGTGGGGGGGAGGATTAACTGACGGACAACCTCGACACCGACGCGTCGTTCAAAGTCCTACGCTGCAGAAATTATCGACGGAACGTGGGGATAATTATAAATTCATTGTGTCCCTTGTGTGGTAAGGGATAAACTTGTTTCTTTTTTCTTTTTTTTTTT
>JAFFZH010015086.1:45421-55616 GCA_018420115.1 Euura saliciscinereae | reverse complement strand
TATATTCTTGGGACGTGTTTATACGAGGACCTCTGCAGAGTCGTAAAGTACAAGGGAGAGACTGCCGCCCCGACGTACCGGTGTCGTCTTACATCCTGCTCCTACAGAAGTTTATCCAACCGTATATACAGCCGGGCATCGGGGTTCCGTGAATTTTAACAACCCTTAACTCAACCGACACGATTTTTGATCACTGAGTATATATATATATATGCAGTATTTGATATTATGTGAAAAAAGAAAAATAACGTATCGTTTGTAACGAGGGAAAGAAAAAATATTCGCGGATACACTTCGATGGTGGTCATTGGACCGTTCTTAAAATATGTTCGCTACATTTTTTTTTTTTTTCGAAAAAGAGCATAACAACAATAGAATGGATCGTATATATGCGGCCCGCACAATGCCTACTGCATAATGTATATCGAGCCGGACTAGATATGTGTTATAATCCTAAACGACGACACGAAAGTGGTCGAAGCATGATTCGAATATTGCGACGAATCATTCGATGGAAAATGAAATGACAGACTTTATGTGTATCCGACGGTATGAAAACAGAGTTTTCTCCCTTACAGGCTATAAGCGAGAATGAGGACGTCCGAACCTTGATGTATCCACGCGTCGTATTCCGGCCAGCTGGTTTCTGTCAGTTATCCACCGTGAAACCGACGCGGTTCGTTTCATCTAACGTGGATATACAACCGTCCAAAACTCTAACTATGGACCGCGTCTCTGCTCCACCGTATCTCGAAACTTGACTTCACGTCACTCGGAATATACAACCTAAAATTGCGAATAACTGACAAAGTGACTGTTTTATGCGTCCGCCCCATACAATATTTTTTACGGCAAAAGCATCGAAACTGCGGTCAAACTTCAGACTGCGCATCAAAGTTGCGGTGAAAAGACTTTATAGTACCGCAGCTTCCAACTCGTCGCTATTGAGGCGCCCTTTGAATGCCTGTGTCGTTGGAAATAATTTGATACGTTGATGATAATCACGTGCGGTGAAAATAACACGTCGAGTCAAACGTCACGGGCGCTAGTCATCGCGGTGAGAGATTCCCGTGGGTATATAACGTAGGTAGAATAAGGTACGGAGATAGGAGCTCCGCTGTCAGTTGTGAAAACCTGCAAAGCCCTCGACGCCGACAAGCTATCCCGGGTACTAGGCAGGCGGGCGGTCGTCGAGGACGTATACGAAGTATGTAAGAGACAAGAGCGACGGAGTCGGGACGGAGTAAGAAAACCCTGTTGAAGAGAAGACCCAGAATACAGAAAGAGAGCGAGATATATCTCTCAACCAGCCGCCACGTCGGGTCTTGCTAATCAGTTATGCCAGGGAACCCGCTGTGGCAATGTATGTACCACCGCTGCACGCCTGCCTTCTTAACTTTTCATTTGGTCCTGCCTCGCCGCCTGACATCCTCGACAGTGACTCTCAATTCTCTTATAATGGTAAAAGACCAGCGTGCAGTAGACGACATGAGGGTCACTAGGGTCGATTTATCGTTATTCAACGTGTAAAATTGCAAAAGTACTCACGATGCTGAAATGTTTATTAGCGAACCGCTGCGGAGGTCTAGATATTTAAACTGACGTAATCTTGTGATTAGCGTCAACGTTGCCACCACCGCTTCACTCAGGCTGTCAAGCCTCGTGGCAGGAGGGCTTCTGGACCTCCCTGCGCTCGGACCTCTACCCATACATAATCCCAAACTCCGCAGGTTCTGTCCTTCGTCAAGTTATTATACATATAGACGAGACTAGTCGCTAGTCGCGGGCGATCGTTCATACCGAGAATTTTTTCACACTGAATCATTGAAAAACTTCGCTCGGAGCCTGCGAATAAATAAAGCTATCTCGAGGCACGTTTATCATGCACTATCCAAACTACTCGCTCTCGTAAATATGTCCGTCCACTGCGGGGTTACGATTCGATAAGAGCTGTATTCCCTGTGATCCTACCGGTTACGTAGGAAAAAAATGGGGATGTTGGTGTTCGAGACCGAACATAAATCAATTTTAATAATCAATAAAGAATCTTTCACTCGTATTCACCACCTGTGAACAATTATCTAGCTAGTGTTATGGCGAAACTTTATAATTTTGAACCGTTGAGGAGAAAGAAATACTTTGAAATCTATGGTTCGAAAAAATGTTTAACTGGTATGAAAATTGAATGAAGGTTAAAGAAAAGCTGATTACAATTAATCATCCAGTAATCGCAATTTTCATCAATATTGTCGTCATCAAGACTAGAACATGCCTCGTGGGTTGAGAAATAGGACCGAACGCCTTAAAATGCAAGTTTTGCAATAACCGAAATCAAATCTCCTCTATTACACAATAATCAACCATCTTCGTGGAGAATATTTGCGAAAAAAGGGACGTAAATTTTCAGCAGCTCCCGTGGTTTTATCCATCCTCGGACCACGAAGGCTTCTCATCTTTCCAATTACCTTCGATCGTATATGCAAATTTCGTAATAAACTATACAAGCCGGGTCTTGGTACACCGTGGATGTTACACAGGTAGTAACGGTGCGCTAACCTGAAATACGCTTCAGCCGCTCCTCTCTTTCTCTCACACCCGTTGAATAATCTCTCGGCTATACACATAGCTATACACAGATATCAACGCGTTTGCAGTACGCAAGTGCAGTCTAATAACTTTTCACCGCGCCTTATAGTTCGCCCTTCTTGACTCGTTACAGCAGCGTAACATCGTACAGTGTACCAAGACACTTCATTACACGCACGGAAGCTTAATGCCCTCAGCCTCCTGCTGCTATTCGCGTTACGTAGGAAGGTATTGAGACGTATAACGCGTTCGGTACAATATAGCAGATATTCTTATTCTTCTCTTTTTTTCTTCACCTTTTCTGTATATTAGCATTGAAAATGCATCTATTTTCGGGGTAACAGTATTTGCTCTCCAAAGAAAATGAGACGTCGATCGACATAACCGGATCAACCGACCAGTGATTTTTGACTGAGTCAATTTTTCGACGCGTAATGAACTTTGGATAGGATATTAATGAATTTGGAGCAGGAAGAATTTGTCGAATCATGCTGTTCTTTAATAATAATGTGTATAACGGGAGAGACGGAAATCAAGATCTAAAGCAGACTCGACGATAGCGCGAGGGGCGCGTATGTATGTATAATCGTACCAGCAGATTGAGTTCAGCCGTAAAACACGTTGGGAGGGTGATTCTTTTTACGGCGAGTTAAATCAGTGTAAGATGAAAGGCGAGGGACCGGGACCAACGATCGTTCGTATTAACGGACCGACTACTTGACGGGTCGCGAACCAGTTTGTGGCTTCTTTGATCTGATGTGAGCCACTGGTAACAGCATCGAGCAGCTTTCGACCGCTGCTACCGCTCCTGTCTCGCGTCTAGTTGACGTCCCACCTCTTCCCGGATGCGTGGGCGCTTATTTATGCTCGCGTCAAGATATCACGAAACTAAAAGCGATTCTTCGACGTCCGGCATCTGTAGAAACCAAACATTGTACGATGATTGAAAATTTGTCTTTGGGATCATCATCAAGACGATCGACGTAGTTTGAAAAGTCAATTTCACGGACGAGGGATTGAGAACGATTGTGAGGGAAAATTCTACTCCCGTGCCCACGCATTAATTTATACCGTAATTTTCTGATCAAACGAAGCGAAATCTATGTCGGGGATTTAACCGGAAATTCGTCCCTGGAGTTTCGAGTCGAAAAGTTTTCCTCCCGGAGCTAACAGCTGCAACGGCGCTTAAATCTCTCAGGAGAAATTAGCGCCTTTGAACTGTGAGCTCGTGGCTTTTAATAGGAAGTCGTATAGTCGGGGTTGGTTATGGTCCCGGTGCAACGCCCAGTTCCCAGAGTAGCGTAATAGATTTTTCTTTGAAGAACCAGTGGAAAAAGGGGAAAAATAAAACGGCAACGTTCACGGGTTCATCGACGCGTTGATAGCGAGTTTGAGTAGGCGAAGATAAGACCTCTTCGCGCACGTACGTCTATCTGTTTCGAGATTTCGTAAGGTTCTACGTTTTACGTCTCTGTAGATAATTGAGCAATTAAACAGACTGGTAATAACGGAAGTCGTAAACATAACGAATGCAACGGGGCCTTGGGCGAGCGGCGTAAGTCACGCACGTGTGTCTTCGCCTCGTACATCGTATGTACCTGAACAACGCGAGCTCGAGCAGCGGGTCGAACTTTGCGAAAAAATCGTTGTTATCCGTCGAGCAGTGTCTACAGCTTGTTTATTATCTCTTATTTCACGTCTCGATTCACCGACAGGAACTCGCTAATTAAACGTGCCGCGCGGTTCATACTCCATTAATTTTACTCTGTGAAGGATCTTCGCGAAAAACATCCCCTCCCCCACCCCTTCGGGAACTCGCGGAGTCCCAGAGCCACTTTTAATCAAGGATATATTTGCGTTTCTCACATGCCGTCGTTCCTGCGTTGGGGGATGCAGAAACTGGGGAACCGTGGAACTGTGAAACTGTGGAACTGTGGAACGGAGGAACTCGCGATTTATGAGGCCGTCATATTTCGCAAGTTGCGAGCCGGTAATTCCTGGGCAAGCGGCGATTTATGACCACGAGTGTCCCTCCGCTTTTCCCTTACTCTCCTACCGGCTCGCTCTTCCTGGCCACGTCTGTACCATTAATTCTCTCTACCCGCGTTTCGCCTCGGGGGCAATCCTCCTGTTTCAGACTACGCTTATTCACCACCTTTCATATATAATCCCGGTCCCCATATACATATATACCTATACGTATACACAGGCTTTCTAATGAAACCAATTATCAAACAAAATCAATCAATCAAACTCAATTCACAAACAGCTGGGTTGATTTTTCAAATTTCAAGAAATCATAATTCACAGCATATAAAAGCCACTATTTCCGCTAGATCAACAAATCGAGGGGGAAATAACGAAATCCGAGGTTCACGTATCACTTTTTTAATTTGAATTAATTCTTTTTTTCGAATTCGCATTAATATCTTGAAATCTAATAAAATATAGGCACTGTAATTCGAATTAATTCATGATAATTCAAATTAGTTCACTATAATTGGAATCAATTTTGATCAATTCGAAATAATTCATCTAACGCGAATTAATTCATTTCAATATTAAATAATTCATTTAATTAATGTTAATTCGCACTAATTTAGATTAATTTGTATCAATTCACGGACCATTGACGCGTCAATTCAACGAGCTAGGTTATTTCCCCCACGCAACAAATTCAGCTCCAAAAAATCGGGATTTGATCAACTTGGACAACGAAACCTGGAACAGTATTATCAATTTTCTGCTGTTGCTTCGAAAATAAAATGATTGAGTATAGGATATTTTTTGTCAAATCTCCTCATTGCGTTTTTCCCCAGCGTTTCATTAGTTTTTGAATAATCGAACAATGCTAATATATTTGCATAGTTGCGATGTGATCTTAATCCTGAATCGAAATAATGTAAATTCGAGATTACCCACCGGTTGGAATATGTATGGTGTATAATACCTATATCGAGAACTATTAATTACGAGGCTTTATTGAGCTTCTGTATCCTCGTACCCCTCCGGGACGGTTACGTGAAAGGAAGGCAGACAGGCGGACCGGCAGTAAAGGAAGGCAGGCAGGCAGGCAGGCAGACAGACGGACGGACGGACGGACTACCGCTATCACCACCAATCAATCTTCTCCTTGGGCAGGTACGCGGCTTCATCAAACGCTCCGTAGGAAGCCAATCTTCCGGGAAACAATGCCTGAGCATGACTCGGCCAGAGTCTCGTCCGATCCGCTTGACTGAAATCTTTTGTACAGAATCGACTTTGGCTCCTGCCCGGTTATAATACAACCACACAGCAGAACTTGCACCATCCGCTCTGTGACTATTATCGTCTATAGCTAACCATAAATAATAACCGCAGGAAATTTCATTTACCTCGTTCAACGCGTTCACCTTAATGTAAACGAATAGCCGTAGAACTAGATTACTTCAAATATATTTACACGAAATCGGAACACGACATTCCTCGACGCGGAGTTATTTAGCTCCAACGATCAACCGATCACCGTTTCATACCTAACGAGGTTGCGTTCGAATTCCTAATTGGCATCCAGTCGAAGATGAAAAAAAAAACAAAGAATAATTGATATTTTAATTATTAATATCAATCCGAGATAAGAGGACGTCGACGATGATTGCGAGGAACAAAGTCGCCGTGAGAAGGTGTCCCCATCTCCGTTCCCTCCGAGTTAAGGTTTCGCTTGCCATTTGTTTCAATTTATGGACACCGCTAATTACGAGTACCGGGTCACATACACGCGCGCACGTATCATCCGAGTATATCTCTTTAGCTTTGGTATACGGAGTAGAACCACGGGGCTGTTGCCGAGCCTGTCAGACATCATGGAGACAAACGAGCGGTCAGCAATCAACGCCGTTAGCCTGACCGACCTTACGGCCGGCCTGACCGTTCCTAGTCGACTCTGTACTGTTGCGTTCATGCGCAGAACCTTCCTTTATGTCTGCACCGCTACCGCTTCGTCATAATTTATCGTTACTGCTTCTTTCTCTCTCTCTCTACTGTCGCGTTAATAACTCAATTTATTTCACTGTGTGGATACTGCGCAACTAACCTCAACTTATATCCTATCCTCGTTACCGTTTATTATATAAACCCGACTGACTGTCACGCCGAAGGGCTTAATAACTGTTTAATGAATCAGGGGGGAAGAATACCAAACTACCGAGCTCTGCACGGTCGTAATATGGGCTGAGTTACGCTAAGCCAGTTTTAACTACGGGACTCTCAGTTTGAGTAATAACACCGCGCTGCCTAATTATCTATGTGAAAAAGCATCGATGCCTGAGAACGATTAAGAGGCCGATCAACCTGAGTGAAGCCAAATGGAAGAAAGTACTCGGCACTTCCCAGAAGCAAATTAGACCTTAATTCGCAAGTTGGAAATCGGTTCCCGGTAGAGCGACAGGCGATCATTGTCACCCTCCACTGTTGGAAATTTATGTATTGAGTTTCATAAAAATTTATTTGAAGCAATTAACATATAATTTTTGTATGTTACAATTAAATTTTTTCAATATTTCAATATTCATATAACAGTTTTGAAAATTAAAATTTCGTAGCCAAGATTATAATAAATTTTCTATAGGTACAGAATGTTTTGGAAATTCGGCTGAACACTCATATGATATGAAAATTCATGATAATTTCGTTTAAAAACGGGTTTCTAATAATTGCTGAATAGGAAACGAAGCACTGCAGCGGTTCGGATCTTTTCGTGAGTCATGGTGCATATGTATTCGGTTTTGAGCTCGGCTACAATCCCTCGTATCGTAATTTCGGATTATCATAATTACTGTAATAACGGTTGAAACGCGGGTATTAGAAACCGGATGCCCGGAAATTCTATCTCTATAAGTACGTAGCGAAACTCGTTAGCGGGACCCCAAGATTCCTGAATCCTAACTGCGGTATTATGTACATTAAGATCGCACTTGCGAAGACTGCGGGGAGATAAGGAACGCGGACGTTTTGGCTGAGAGTCGCGTATACTTGATGGGGAAAGTTTCGGTACAAACTATGACCGTGTGTTTAGTGGGGCAGAAAATTTATTATAGGTGTTTTTCTTTTTTTTTTCATCCTGACAATGCATTAATCAATTCGCGTCTTCGGTTTTGCTGCTAATTGACTGAATGAAAAATCCATAATAGAACCTACTTATTTTCCATCTAATTCCCGGATACGTCGGACTAACGAAGTGCCGGCAGTAGTGGCAGCCCGTTGGTAATAAATCAGTTGGGACAGGAGCCTGGCGTAGCTGTAGCTGTAGCTGTAGATGGTTTGGCGGCGTGCTAGAAGCCAGGTTTATGTGCCATAGATCAATCTCCTAAAAACATTAATTATCATTTGTGTTTCTGATCCTACGGATTGTGTCTAACCCTAAAAATAAATATAAATTAACAAACAAACGAGACAAGAGGGTTTCGGTCTCTCCTAGTCGCCGCCGCTGCACCAGTTGCCCTCGAGTATTTTGCTCCAACGTCTGCGCGCGGTCTTGCCTCGTTGATTCGGTCCGTTACACCAATCACAATTACAGCTCTACAAGGCGGGGTTCCTTTGTAGTTACTCAGATTGAGAGATAACCCCACCACGATTTTACCACGCTCGCGTTCTCTGTAATTAAAGCTTCAATAATTTAACACAATTACGAGACCGCAGCTAACGAATTTCAGGTCTTGTAACGTCAGGAAGTTGAGGAAAAAAATAAATCAGTAGCCGAGGGTGTCGTGTATACGTTCAGACGTAATAAAAGAGGAAACTTGGAGCAAATAAACGCGACGGCCGGAGAACCTCGGTCAGGTTTTCTCGACATTAATCACTTTCCGAAGAACCGGGTAGTAGTAGTAGATAGCCGCGATGGCGAAGGCGAAGGCGAAGGCTCGCTTTCTAAAGCAAGAGCCGAAGGGGGTGACGGCTCTGTGATAGATGAAGGTGATGAATGGCGCCGCGACGCTCGCCCATCCATCATCAGCGTCGACGTCACACCGCGGCTGACGCGCGAGTCTCGAGAACCGAAAGAGAGTGTGGCGCGAGGATAAGGTGGAAGTTACTCACCGATTCATCACATTTAGGGTCAAAAATCATCCGTGATGATCATGTTTCTGTTCCAAATCCTCGGAGTGTGAATGGTCACCGCGGGTAACGAGAAACGGCGATATGTCAGAACCCGGGATAAAGTCTGGACACTCGGATGATCGGAGAGGCTCGTGTCACGATCGATCTGACCGTGAATACCGATAATAACAATAATAATAATAATAATAATAATGACGGCGAGAGGAGGAAAGAAGCGAAGGAAGAGGGTCGCTCTTTGTGTTTTATTACAAACGATACGTCAGCGAGGGATGTATGGGATGCTTTTATCTCGTCGCGGTTCTCTCTGTTATTGATGTGTTACATTGTCTGCGGTACAGCGACGGAGAGAGAGAGAGAGAGAGAAAGAGAAGTGACTCGCAATAGTCGAGGCCCTCTGTTCTCGTATTTACGGATGACAGACGTCGGGTTATGGCCAATAATCTGACTTGCGAGAACCCAAAGTGACGTGACGTCCTGTCAGGCGTAAATAATAAGCGGCATTAAGACGTCTCACAATCAGTCGAAACTCCTGTCTGTCCCCACAAGCAGACCTAATTAACCAACTGCTATAGTCTCGTTGGGAAAAAAAATGCCTATACTCGAAGAGTGAAATGAATCTGAACGAGAAAGAATCTTTTTTTCGTTATCCCTGACACGTTACTAATTGAGATTCACCGGGGCACGTAATGGGATAGAAATAACAGGAATTCCAATCTGACGAATGGGATAGCGAAATATGGGGGGGGAGCCATTTATCCTCACGTAAAATCACCGAATATTTCACTCTACCGTGTCTCGGGTTGAGTGAAAAAAAAAATCCTCGACGAGGGATGTTTTCCGTTAAATCTACTCAGAGTTTCATACCGGCAACTGCGGGGCTACGCTTCTTCTTTTACCACTTCTGAACCTCTGTTACCATCCCCTATATTCCACAGCGACAAACCCTCGGGGTGAACGGGGACGGGTTCGAGTTTAGATTTATGCCCTCGGTCTCGGAGCGCTGATATCCGAGAGCTTCGCTCCTAATGAAAGAAATAAATTTTTCTTTCCTCTTCTTTTACTTTACTACACGGTTTATATTCGTTTTCTCCCAACGCGGGTTTTTTTTTTCCTCGTCACGTTAAAACTTGCACTATATTCTACCTCATATTACGGAGTAGAGGAGTAGAGGAGGGTGTAATGGACGATTGGTCGGGATAAGGATGAAGGAGATTTATGAAAATCCTTGGCGGGTTGATGGCGAGCCTGGCCCTGGGGTAAGCCGGGTAATAATAGTAAGTGACGGACGGGTTGATTCATACCCTGCGTGATCGTGAATTACGTATATATATATCATGAATACGAACATGTTTATTAAAGCGTTATATCAAAACCCCACGCGTTCGTAATTTATATCGATAATTGAATACGTCGAAGAAGGATAATAATTGGTGTAAATAAATTTATTCAAACGATTATATATTTTTAACGGAGAAAAAAAAAATTAGATTTATTGTTATAGTATATATTCATGTAT
>JAFFZH010015086.1:0-45021 GCA_018420115.1 Euura saliciscinereae | reverse complement strand
AGATACGTGTGTGAATGTGTATATATATATATATATATATATATATATATATATATACTATGTATATAGAGACGTTGTAAATAACCAGTCTTTGGAGCGTATAGTCGGTAAATCGCCCACATTTCATTTTTCATTGATTGATTGATCGATCGATTATTCACACACAGACACACAAACGTACATGTTTATAAGAGAAAAGAGAACACAATATAGTAGAGAAACAGCGGTAAAGAACCACCGTGAGATTTCTTATAAATAATTTATCATAAATCGTAACAAGAAAAAGAAATGATATTATTTTAAGATATGTTGTAGGAAAATATAAATGAAAATACAAACTGAAATCGGTCATATTTTAAACATATATATAATGTTACACAAGATATATATATATAATATAGCACATTTGATGATTTTACTTTATATAGACATCCGCAAGATTCAATTAAATTCACACACTCACTCAAACACGCTCACATATAAACTTCAATAATAATATTAATAATAATAATAAATTTATATAATATATATTCATATTCATATGTAGAACATTCTCAGATAGATAGAGAAAAATCAGTTATATAAATTATTATACAGTACCGCGTAATGTTTAATGGATGGTATGTACAAAGAATAAGACAAAAAAAAAAACAACGCGTATAACCTCACACACACAAAACTCAACTCATACATAATCTGTATACAATAAACTCATATTTACACCGTGTGCATCAAAGATTCATAATTTAATATGAAATTTTCATCTTCCTTTAAATCGATTAATCATAGCAAGGTATCATTATCCTAACGACGATAATAACGATAACTCACTGATGAACCGCGGCGCCTATACGCTGACCGTATATAGCATAGGGCGAATAGTAAGGTCCCAAAGCGTTGAAAGCACTGTACGGTGATGCCAACGACGCGGGTAACGGTCCCGTTGGCGGTTTACCATAAGGATGATACCTCCCGCTCAATGGACTCAGCGAGGGTGCCGGATAGGCCGCCGCCGCTGCCGCGGCGCGGTGGAGAGCCGCTGACGGCGATAGTAGCGGGTGCGTGTGCGGCGGTCCGTTCATCAATCCCGAAGAATTGTTCGGGTCTCCTCCGAGGTTCGTGTGACTCCTGAGATGCTGGAGGAGCTCGTCCGACGTGGAGAACCGTTTTCCGCAATAGGCCTCTCCGGCAGCCACCCAATTGCAGACATTTGGACGTCCGCCGCCCCCGGCCAACGAGGACTGGTAGGTCAGCGACGCCGGCGGCGGCATCGGTCCCAGGCTCGACAGCGCCATCGCTAGACCGTACTTCTGGTGATCGCACTGGGTGCATCCGCTCGGACAAGAACCCGCCCCCATCATCATCTGCGCGTTGTGCATGCTGTACTGGCACCCCGTGCAGTACGGGTCCTTGCAGACGGGGACGAGGGCCTCGCCGCCCGCGGGCGTCTTGATCCTCGCGTAGCTGAGGTAGGGGCTCGAGCCCGACGGCGATGGGCTCGGATAGCCGAGGAGGGCCGCGGCGGTCGCGTGGTGGTGCGAGAAGGGCGAGGCGCCCGCGAAGGGGGGCCTGAACGCCGGGTTCTCGGCGAGACCCGGAGGACAGCATAGCGGGTTTCCAGAAAACCCGGGGTGCTTGTAGAGGGAGGCGTCCTTCTGGTGCCCGGAGAGGATCTCCATCCCGGAACGAATGATGGGACTCGCTCCACTGGACGCGTTGTGACTCTGAGGCGAGTTGTTGGTCTTGTCTCTGGCCTCGTGGGGCGTTTTTCGCCCGTGTCCGACCGACGGGGACGCAGATTTCCTGCCCAGCGGCGTTCCGCTACCCGAAGACGACGAGGACGACGATTTTTTATCGGAGTTGTTTATCATACTTTCACAAACACCAACTCCAACTGCACTTTCATGGCTCGCACTTAAACTGTGTACACTTGTTTTAGACCCTGGTCTAACTTCCTCGGATGACGATGACGACGATGACGATGATTTTTTTGTCGTCACGTTAGTCTCGTAAGGTTTGAAACCCAACGGTTTAGACTCCGCCGGACTGCTGCGGGTCCGGTCGACCTTAGACGCCGGTGGTGATCTCGTGTTGGAACCGGAAATACCTTTAGACGGTTTTTCCAACGGTGATATCATCGGTTTCGTGGGCGAATCGGCGCCGATTTGGCTGCACGTCTGGGCCAGGAGAGCCAGCGGGCTCTTTTTGGCGTCCAGCTGTAAAATATGAAAAAGGGAAATTAACGTTTGATACAATATCGACGAGTCGAACGATTGATAAGACGAAATGATTTGTACTAACCGTTGTTGGAAGAGGGGAAAGATAATCCGGTTGAAGATACTGATTATGTCCTGAGGTCAACATACCGACTTCTTCAAGCACAACCATTTGTTCCACACTGTATCAATGGCTAGGCTAGTCACAAAATATTATCACGTTCACGATAAACCAGAACCACTAATCCACTGCGTTTTGTGTCAATTTGATATTCATATATCGTGAATTAATCGAACCGCGTAATTCAGGTCTGATTAACGAACCGTGAACTCATTCATCGGTGTATCTGTCCCTGAATATATATGCAATGAATCGATTACTGTTCGATCAGAAGGTTCACGATAAACGTAAAAACGAACCGTGACAAAATATCGAAACGAAACCCCAATTATTCGTACTCAACGCAAACTCCCCGAGATCCGGTGAAGAAGTGAGGAGCTTCTGCAAGCTCCGGTCTTTCTGGAGTGTCGAGCTACACCAGCGCCGTCTACCGGCTCGACCCCCACCACCTATCCACGGCTCTGTCAACTGGACGGTTCTTCAACGGTGGGGGTAGACCGAAATCGAAAGGTGGGGGAATACCTGCCACTCGTTCGAGAGAGAGAGAGAGAGAGCCATTCTAATTCAACACGCCACCCATGATGTTAGCCCGACGATGACAGCTCCCATCCCGACTTTGATATTTCACCGCTTTTACAGTCTCTTTCTCTCTCTCGCTCTATCCCCTCACTCCCCGCGTCCCGTAGGTGCTGCGGCGCCGGAGCAACCCGATATTTTATGCCGTGAAACCTGTCCATCTCTTTCTTTCACTCGTTCTCTCTTCCTCGTTCATCTCGCTCTTCTCTTCTACCCCGCTTAATAAGCAGCTTTCAAAATAGAAACGTAATGGGGTGACGTGAGGGAGGGACGGGGGCAGACATGTCGAGTGATTGATTGCTCACCGGAGCGCGGGGCGACCCGCGGCACTCTATACCTCGAATAACGAATGACAGCCACTTACGAGCTGTTTGCCTACAATTTCGTGAAAAACCATTTTAATTGATAGCATATACTATGCGGTGAAAATTGACCATACCATTTTTCTTTTTTCGATTTAAAGAACAAAAAAAAAAAAGAACCAAAAACTTAGTGTGGTTCCAAAAATCTGTATGAGACTCAGAATCTTCATATTCGGCTCCTCCTATTTCTCGGCCTACCCTGACGCTGACGGATGAGTTTACAGCTAATATAGCGTGGCTTTGAAGTCGCCGCTTGCGGGGCCTCGATTTTGAGAAGACTGCTATAAACGTCAGTTTCCTTCGCCGACAAAGGGTGCCTAGCCGCTATTGACAGCGACACGACTGTAAACAAGGTGTCTAGGACCCGGTGGAGAATTAATTATACCTACTTGTTCACGCTAGGGTTCCTGTTTTTTTTTTTTTTTTTTCAATTTCATTTCTACGTTTTTATCCCATTGTTTACACAATTCGATCAACCCTATCAAACTACGCCCCTGATTCGTGAAAAACTTCTTCTTTGAAAATGATTGAGTAGATTTTTGTTGTTGTTCTAATCGATTCCTGGAACGACTAAAGTCACAATAATCACCGTAATAAAATGATAAAATAATTTTTCGACAAAATCAAGACTATAAAATCGTATGAAAGAAAATGTCAGAACTGGTTTCCACCGCTGTCTCGGGTTCTCGTTCTATTCCCCCAATGTGTATATATTTACCATACCCTATTCTATTCTACCATTTCACGGTTTTCCAAGTTTCCACAGCGGGAGGTCCTCACCGGGCCCAGTTTGTTTTGACTAGCTAATAATTTTGCGGCCCATTGTCAGTCAGGATTAGGAACTACGAGGACGTGAGTAGGTAGGCAGGTAGGTAGAAAAGGTATACGAGAGGGTCGGAAAGCACCGCTGGCCCTTACCTACCTACCTACCCTGTGCCACCCATACGTAAATACGTAGCATAATATGACAAGCAACCTTTGTTCTCCGTTTCGCAGGACGTTGGACAACAACAAAGCCCACGGTATTATACGCGGATACGCGGGGTCGTAAAATCTAAGACCGACGTTAATTACTGCACCTAGAAATAATAATACGGTACACGCATAATGAGGTAGTTGGGGTATTCGGCAAAAATTTTACGACTCACTTTTCCTGCGGTCATGCGAAATATGTAATACCCGAGGGACCTGTTCAAGCGGGGGGGGGGGGGGGGGTGGGGGGGGACCGTAAAATGAACGGAATGGAAATATCTTCACCTCATCAATACGACAATAGTGCAATTAAATTGAACAGAAATCTAGGATTCTACTTGCAGGGGGTCTGGAATATTTGGTTAATTACTGTTGTAAATCCTTTCGAAACCTTTTCGAAATGAAAATTCACGATGAATTCTTGGTAAAAAGTACAAAAGTAGGTAAAAATAGCGAAAAGAGTGAACGAAATATATACATATAGCTAGCCCACGTTCTCTGAACTCTATGAGAGCTACGACGACGGTACACACGAGCGACGTGGGACTGGATAAAAGTGTAAAAATGCTGACAACCGAATAATAGAGGAAGCAGTCAGTCACTTTGAGAGATGGCATGAAACAGGACGGTGCCACGGAACGTTGGTTGCTCGGCGTTGTTCGTTCAGCCGTAAAAGGTAAAAAGATGGCAAAAGACGGATGAAACCAGCCGCGGTTCGCGTGTTGGAGCGAGAGAGAGACACTATTTGCGGCTTCTAATAAATCATAGCTCAATACATCCGTCTCTTTTCCACTATAGCTGTTTCTCTCGATATGAAATATAACATACGTTCCGTCTACGAATATCCGTAGGTATGCAGATTTTTTCAACAAATTTCGATATTATTAAGGAATTTTTGGGCTATGTAGAAACGAAAAATCATTACGATATCAAATTTACAGCCTTTTTTTCTAATGACATTTTAAATCAGGATTCCTAATCGTGCGTCTAGCGTGTTCACGGATGACGAGAGACTCAAGACACGCGTGTAAAATTTTCTAAAGAAGAATATTTGAGTACATATAATATACGACTTTAGTCATAACGTGGTGTATAATCTAACCATGAGACATTTTTATTGCATCAAAAGTTTTATAATAATCTATTGTAATCTTAGAACTGATTACATAGTATACTTGGAAAATTAATTAACGTGTAAATATTTTCTCAACCTTAAATGGAAAAGAAAAAAAAGGTAGGTGTATTAAAAATTACAAGATCCCGGCGTCTATGTACACTAATAATAATAATAATAAAACACATGGAGCTTTTGATTGAGTCTGCCGAAGTTGAGTAACTGTTTAACCATACGTGACAAGTTATCAATTTATTACATGTCCCCCATCCAAGTTGTTCATTCCGGAATGTAGGTATTCTTTTTTTTTTGTTTTGTTTTCCAAGTCAAAAATGAGTTCTCAATTATTCCAATAATTTTTGTTACACGGAACGGGAGACGAGGGGGAAAAAGGGCGTCTCTTTGTATTTGTTGAATACGAAGTCACGTATTGAATACGTTACCGGATGGGGCTGTATAGTCTACGCATGTGAAGGTTTGAAAGGCGGGCTCTGGCAGTCAGGCAGTCAGGCAGTCAGGCAGGCGAATATATTGATTGTGTAGCCGGCTGGCAGCGACAGTGACATATGTCACCGGGGCTTCTCTTTATCGCTGATTTAAACATGAGGCAGTCAAGTCCTCGCCTAGCTGACTACGTCACGTAGAACGACGAGCCTCGGAATATCACCGCACACAAACGTCGCTACACACACTCGCGTACCTACCTACCTACGTATACACGACGTTGCATTTGTGGGAGCCGAGCCAGCCCGCCCGTGTTAACCTGTTATTATTTTAATAACAGTCATGCTTCAAGATTTACCGCAACTCGAGCTAACCACGTTTCCCCACATCAATGTTGCCCCGCAGACGCGTTTTTTTTTTCTTTTTTGTGCTAGTTATTCCAGACGCGTTCATTATCCAACATGTGCCAAAATGTGCGACGAGAGCAGATGTGTGTCTTTTACGCACACCTAGAATTAATAGAGAAAAAAATATCGAGTATCAGGTATAGGTACGATGATAAATTATCACGAATCAATTCCTGATCCATCGATCCCACAGCTCGACGGCCGAGCGGACAATGCGGAGATTGATATCGGTCGAAGATAAATAGCTTTACAACATCGCATACCGTCTAGATCGCCGTCTTAATGTTCCCAACAGTCCGTGTATATGATGACGAATGTGTATTCTCGAGAAGACAATATAATGCTGCGTTTTGTACGAGAGAATGAATAGCGATAATGATGGATGAAGGATCGAGGTAATCGTTGGGATTATTTGTTAATTAGTTCGTTGCGCAAGGTACGAAATAAAGTTGTGTTTTTTTTTTCTCGCTGTCTATTTTTTTCTGTCACACGGTACAGAGTCGACGTTGGGTACGTGTGTTCGTGGGTCTGCATAAAGCCTAAGAGAGAAATTTTGGGTCGGGCACGCGCGCGCGCGCCCCCGTAGCCCTGGAGTAAAGCTCGTATTTCACGTTTTAATCTCTCCATTGTTCCTGCCTCCCGCGCTCGGTAGTATAACGGAGTTTAGGAGTAAAAATAATGCCTACCACGAAACACGCAAACCTGTCGGCCATAAACCACCGAGGTGCACACCAACGACGACGAGGAGGACGAGGACGAAAACGACCAAGGCGAAGGCGAAGGCGAAGGGTGAAGCCAAAGCTGAGGGCAGCGCAGGCGCTGCACGACTAGAATTCTTATGGTTATAATATTTATCTAAAAAAGAGCCAACAATATATTGTATATGTATAAGGCAAACGCCACGGTATGTGGATTTCGGGCTGAGGTTATTCTCTTCTATATTGGATGAATTGATAATCTTTTCAATCTATGATTCAATGAATAGTTTGACAATCATCTCTTATTCGAGCCTAGTGCAGCTGCTGATTTCTGACACTCTATAATCGCTGTACACCAGTTTCTGACCCCACTGCTACCCTAGTTTCTGACACTCGGCTCGCTACAGCTAGTTTAGTCTTTGGAGTCGGTTCGTTCCAGTAATTATCAGACGAGATCTCATAGTTCCTCCAAATGCAACAAATATTCACGTTGACCAAGTCGATTGTGTGAATCTGAGGGTCAGAAACTAGCGCAACGCTGAAATAAACAAAATACCGCAAGAACCCGGTATTTGACCGCATGACAAAACTTCGCAGTCACTTTTAGTCATAAATAATGCATTTTATAGCAGATTTTGAACTATAGCGTACACTAAGTGGTTCAACTTTCCTCATTGATAATTATTTCTCATCAGCCGGTCGTGTGGTATTGTAGAATTTTGCGGGGGTAAGATTGAAAAACCACGCGGTAGAGGGATTTTTGTTATTTCACTCCGCATAGTTGTTACGGTTATGGAATAATTGGCACCGTTTATCTGGCGCCGTCGTAGCCTCTTGTTACCTGGCATAAGAGTTCAGGGTCTGCCTCTGGAGGGCCTCTGGGCGAGGATAAAAGCACCGCCTAGGTGGTCATTCTTGTGCCTAATTTTAAACGGGCGTGCGTTCACTCTTAGCGCAATTACCAGTGGCGCCCTATCATTACGAAGGATGCCGTACGGCGCAGCGGCGCGGGCGGCTACGTGATCGGCGAGAGATCCGAGTGCGTCTCGGGATCGGGACGGTTAATTATAACGGGTATAAAATTGTGAGCTATACGCGGGAGCGAATACCGTGTGTAATTAAATAATCGAAACGAGAATAAAAGTAGGTACACGGGCAAAAAAGAAAAGAAAATCAACTAGATCTCGTAGGCGTGTCAAATGCTGAGACATGCGTCAAAACGCGTCGCCATTGCGTTCCGTGTCCTCGTGTGAAATCGAAAACGACGTCTCGTCATTCTCGGTGAAAGAACGTCGCGACGTTCCGTCACTCGCCTGCCCGCTTTCGACGGTATTCACGCCACTCAAAAACGCAAGATGCCTTGATGACTGTCCTTCTCGATAACCGTCACGCGGCGCGCAGTCGGACCGGTGACGCGAGACGCAACCATCCGCGCGATATGAAACTGAAGAAAAACGAAGAACCTATTTTTGGTGATGATTGCGAAAGCTTAGGAGGAACGGTGATGATATTTCGTAAATACTATTTCGGAGAATAATCGCCCACGAGCGTGACACAACCGCGGATCTAAAACGAAAATTCCAACACGTCAGTTTGTGGTGACCGGTTAATCCCAGAGATTACGGAAGACCGGATAGACCCAGGCGTTGGCTTTCGACGTCGAGAGAGAGAGAGAGAGAGACCCCAACACCGGCGAACCGCATCACTGTCACCGTTCCTGTCATCCTATCAGAAAACTCTACTTTGTTTGCCAGCCACTTGGGGCTGTCCATTCGTTCCTTGTTGTTCGTTGTTTACTCAATCGGACAGCAAGACGGACAGGCGAACGGGCAGGAAGGGACAGACAGACACGAGGGAAGACATATGCGACGTCAAAATAGCGAGAATACGAAAAAAACAAAACCACGAAGCAGAAGAGGAAGAAGAAGAAGAGCGAAGCTTCTAATAACCGAACGACACGAGTCTTTATGCTTTCGCAAAGATCGCCTATATTCCCACAGCACGTGTTGACGGCGGTACAGCCTCTGTCTGACTCGAGTACAGGACTGTCCTTTGACGAGGGGAACCGAACCATGCGAGACTGCGGCTTTACGGCTCATTTGAAATACTCAAGTGCGTTAATGCATGAGAGAACCTCGAGATTGAAACTGCGGGACTTTATTTGGTTTCCGTTTGAAGAACCTCCGCACCGGTTTATAGCCGAATCGGGGAAAATGATAGCAATTTGGTGATGTGATTGATACGAAGCTGAAGTTAGTAGCCAAAAGTGCGAAATTCAATGAAATTGAGACAATGATGGGCCATAGAAATTTTATCTTGCGGAATATTGTGTAAAGGAATACTTCCATGAAATTATAGACAATATCCCACACGGAACACTTAGTTGATTTTACGTATGAAATACGTTTTAACGTCTGTCTACGTATACAGCTAAAATGATACGTGTATACTATATACGTGTACGCGATGTATACAATCCAGACGTGTTTTCTATACGAGGTATATACATATAACACTTGTATTATTCGCGTCAATGCCGAAGCCGTTTTTTACGTACGGCATGTACGTATAAATTACATTCATCCGCGAAATATTGCGTAAAGTATTATGACAATCATAAAACTTTTATTACATGTACCATCAACGTATATAATTGGTGATTATTTGGATGTTTTGAGAAACCTAGCTTATATGCATTATGTATGTATCTTTCACGTCACGCAAAACAACGCTTTTTAAATGTTTACTGCACATACGGAAGACGTATCACTTAGGTTGCCGAATTAGATCTTAAAGACACCTTCGATTCACGTACGATATATGTCGACTAAAAGTGAGATATTCGTATTGATAACAACGTAGGCGACACGAAAGGTATGTTTCGCATACGTATAGCATTGTGACGTTGACGACGTATAAATCTTCTCGATCCTAACGTTTAATATACGTGGATGCGACATATATGTAGACACGAATCTGTACTGCATGATTTTATTCAGGTGAACTTGGACATTTTTTGTTACTAGCTTCAGCTTCATGCGAATAATCGGGGCAAAGTTGCATAAAATAATACTTTTTCGGCGAGGACGCGATCATGTTTACAATCTGATTGAATCGATTCTCCAAGTTCGTTGTGGCTACTTCAAACAGTCACGTTTTTCACCCGATAAGAGTGAATATGGTCACTCCGAAGAATTCAAATTTGAATTAAACGAAACAAATTTGAATTTCCAGTTTTCGACAATCGGATAATTGCCCTAGCTAGTTCAGGGTTTATCAATAATTATCAGACGAGGACTCGAACTTCTCATAAATTGAACAGGAATGTTCAATAATTGATTCAAAGGGAACAGGAATCCATCGCTGAAGTAATGAACGGAATTCGAGACAGAAAGGACCCAGTTTTTAACCTCCTCGAGCTGTGTGCCACTCTACCTTGTCAAAACTGCGTTGTTTTAACTTTGGATTCGGACTTTATACAGTAAATAGTAACATTGAATGGTCAAACTTTCCTCTTTGATGATTAATTTTTAAAAAATGACCTCATCCGACGAGTTTGACAATTCATTCTCTCCATGGTCACGAAAACAACACGATTAATTCAAATGGAAACATACATCTTAAAATTTCAAAAATGTCAAAACCACCGAAAGTCATTTTTCAGACTTTTGAATGGTTTTCACATGCTTTTAGAGAGAATTTTTTTCTGCCTATGATGCACGAAATAAAATCTACCGGTGGACCGATTTTAGTTTTTCTGGTCCCAAACCGTTCAGCAAAGAGGCCTTTTCAGTATGAACAGATAACTTTTTCATAACTTTATTTTTACTCGAGTTATCGTGAAAAGTAACGTGTGAAAACAGAAAATCGCTATTTTATTCTCGAAAATGATGAATATCTGGTACAATTTTGATCGGATCAAGAAGTTCTCTGTTCATTTTGAAAAGGCATCTTTACTGAATAGTTTATACAAATCGTGGGAAAAAACATTCTAAAATATATAGAATTCCTTTTTCTGACATTTTGAGGTGTATATACCCTCTGAATAAAATAAACGCCCAAGGGGTTCAGAAGCGGGGCTGTTGACGTTACTTGATAGAATTTTTGAAATCCTACACGTCGTGTCACTGTGACCGGGCTAATTGCAGCTCGGTGCTGACGGGTAGGGCGCGAGCTGGGTAGCGTCGACCGTTTCCGACAATCCGTGGACCTTATAATTACAACTTCCCGGGGCAAATGGGTGAGCTGTCAAGTGCCGAGGGTCCATTTGTCTTGTCGGTGAGAGGAGGTGTACCGTGGTACCGGACCTCGACTTCCAGCGTGGATTCCGCAGTCGGGAGGCTGGACTCCCGGAATCCTCCGAGTTCCTTCGGAGTCAACGCCGAACGTGTGATCCTTATCGCTAATGACCGCAGCTTCTACCGTCTTACACTTATACATGACCGTGTAACCGCGCGTGCTCGAGATTCGATCGCGGTTAGTTTATCTGACTTGCAACGAAATACCGCGGTTGTTTCTTCGATCGAAAAATTCCACCATTTTTTCTTTCGCCTTCGATTTCGCTCGCAAGGCCGAATTTTTGATAACAGGTTCGCCAGACGGTACATCAAACATCGAAAGATCAATAGTCGGTGTGCACAGCTGTGCAACGTGTCTGAATGTGGATTTGTTCTTCTCATCCGTGACATTCTCAAACACGACCTCCTTTATTACAACGAAATAAGACGTACATCGTGTGGTATTCATAAAAATAACCCGCAATCGTTCGAAAATGATGTTCAATATTAACGTTGAAGAATAGCAATACAAATTGACGTTTGTTATTTTTTCTGTCATGTTTCTCGTGTCTCCCCTTCCGCAGGCTGTATGAAGCGAGCAAAACACTTTTTATTATTATTTCCTTTTGATTATAAATACGTGAATTCGTTCCAATACTCTATACTACGTTCTTAACCAAGGCACGACGTATTTGACGAAAAACACGCGTCAGTTTGATCAGCCGTCGATCCATATCGATAACGAACAGCTCAACCCATGTGCCACTCGACTTTGTTATGTTAATTGCACTCTTCGTTTACTCGTCATTATTCATGCGACAATACTTTTGTACTTTATTATCTTCGCTGTCTTTGTTTCTTCAACACGTTTCAACAGCACATTTGCACAAGTAGAAACAACCAGTACCGAGGCCGAGAACGTGGCGCCCTTACATCAGTCTACTTACATATCCGGTAATTAAAATTCCTGGAATTTAATGTCCAATGTAGAAATTGACTTTCAAATGGGGAAAACTATCCAGGGCCTATCCTTGGCGTTTTTGGGAGGGTCCCAGCAGGGTCCTAGATAGTTTTCCCCGACTGAAAGTCAATTTTCTACACCGGTAATAATTAAGGATGTAATTCGGGTTGAAAAAGACCCAGGATAATGCGATTTTCAAAAAACTTTTTATTGCGGCTTTACTAATTTTAAATACATTCGGATATCAATTTCTGCGAATATCCAATCCGAATCTGATTTTTAAAGTGTTCAAATCCGTCCCAACAGTGATGATATGTAGAAATTATACAATCGCACAGCTCATTCACAGCTAGTTTTGAATGTAAAAACTTGCGAGAAAAAGTTAATTATATAGAATCATCATTAAGCCCCAGAATAATTACTCTATTGCACAGAAGCTATAGGAGCAGTCGTCGTTAGTATTTCGTGCAGTTCAGTTACTGAGAAAAAAAGATGAATGTATTTTATTTTTCTCATAGTGTACAAGGACGTGCGTGTTTTTGATAAATCCTTCAAACGCGGTGAGGCAACGCCGTGACCACGAACAACGCGTCCTTCCTGCATCGTGTCGTAAGTACTGTAAACGTTTTGACGATGTGAGTATATTCTTCGAACGGTTATACGCCGACTGGGAAGGGAATACGACAGGAAGTTGACGATAATCGTTTACTTAACCCGTTCCCTTATACCCGTGTAATCCGAGACTCGGGTTCACGCGCGGAATAACTTATTTCCAGGATGATCAAAAGCCGACTCCCTTGTGTCGGGTGGAAGAACAATGTGCAGGATTGACTTTTTCCTCCATTTCTTTTTCTTTCTTTTTCTATTTTTTTTTTTTTTTAACGCTCAAACCCTTTCAACGTATCCCGGATCCGCGGCGCGTTTCCAATTCAACGATTTCAACCATTTCGGATCCGAAAAGCCGCCGACGGGATATCCACAAAGGCTTCAAAAAAGGTATCACAGGGTTGTGTGCGGCCTGTCACGCTTATTGTCCACCCTTCGCTTTCGGTGACTGGTCAGCACAATGACCACCAGCAACGCGAGCCTCGAGCCTTTGCCTCTGCCTCTGCCTTGGCTCAACGCCGCGTGACGAATCGCGTACAAACCGTTTAATTAACTCTTGCTGATTCTGAAAAAAGTCATTTTCATAATGTATTTGGTAGACAGACTTGAAAAATTTCGTGTTGTACACATTTCTGTATTGAGTTTCATAAAAATATATGTGAAGCAATTGATATATACTTTTTGTACATTAAAATTCAACTTTTTCAATATTTCAATATTCATATAACAGTTTTGAAAATTCAAAATCATTCGGCAATTTCATAGCCAAGGTGATACTGAATTTTATACACAGAATGTTTCGAAAATTCGGCTGAGTACGCGTATGATATGAGAATTCATGATAATTTCATTTAAAAATGTGTTTCCACTGCTGCAATAATTGCCGAATCGGATCATAAAATATTGCAGAATAAACCAAAAAATGAAAATTTTACGCTTCTAATTGAATCTCCAAAACAGTTTCATAAATTTAATAGAACCGTATCAATATTGAGATACAGTGATCGAAAACTCGGTATGGTTTTTCAATATTAAGACACAAACATCAAATTCCAAGATGTTTCATATTAATTTCATTTCTATCACCAGGATTTGTAAATTCCATTCCCGTTTGTGTAAGTAATTTCAAGATACTTTCAACAGTGTACCCAACGGTGTCGAAATCGAGTGACGTACCGAGCATTGTTCCCATTAGACGAGCCTTTGAGTAATTCATGATCAATTCTGAACGGTCTTCGGCCTTTTCAACGCACGTTTCCGTTT
The DNA here is from genome assembly GCA_018420115.1 of Euura saliciscinereae. Lineage (NCBI taxonomy): Eukaryota > Metazoa > Arthropoda > Insecta > Hymenoptera > Tenthredinidae > Euura > Euura saliciscinereae. The sequence goes on along the minus strand of JAFFZH010015086.1, from coordinate 31,004 downwards.
CAGGTACTCACCTTGAGTGACATAAACGGCACGATGTGTCAGCTCGATTTTACAACGGGCACTGCGGTAATTATGTAATTAGGATTTACTGTTTTACACTGGCTATTACGCCGCACGACATACGCGCTTCGAGTTCTAGTCCATGTTTGAATGACGTGTTTTGATGCGTCAGACTTTATATCCACGGTGTAATTACTCGTACAATTAGTTCGAGGAGAACTTTTACAGCCCCAATTGTTCCTCGTTCCCAAGTGTACTCGAGTACCCCGGTATTATCGCGTGTATAATATCTTGTATCTGTCTCATTTTATTTTCTCATAACGACATGCGTAACGTTGAAACATATGTATACAGGTTACGAAATTGAGTTGTCAAAGAGGATGACTGTCTTCGAATCGAATCTCTCTCGATATCATTATCCTCACGATACAATGGATACCTCGGAGACACTGCAGAGGCAGAAATTGTCCAATTGAATACACACAACAATTGTTGAATAAAAGAAGAACGGAATGAAAATAGAGCGCTGCGGTTTGTCTGAGGTAACAAAAAACCAACTGTCATTACACCAGTCAGTCAATGTCATTATTTATATTTCTCGTTGTCAAGTCGAGTCAAGTAAAATAAAGTGAGGCAAAGTAAAGAACGATCCAACAAAACAGATCTGAAGCACTAATCTTATCGCATATACACTATACGAGTTTTCCTAAGCCCAAAGCACTTCGCCTCTAGCCTTAACGCGATAGGTGGGACAGGGAGGGTATTAGCTGGGTATACACGGTAATGGGAACTCATCAATTATAATTCAGTGACACAAACATGGATTTGACGTGTCGTTAGGACATGCTTGATCGATGACGGGTTACCCCCTCGCCGACGGATTCCCAGTATTTAAACTCATTCCGCAAAATTCTAATACGCCTGATCGGAGTCATACTCCTAAATTCCTCTTCTAGTTACTGTCGGATTAAATGAGATCCGATCAGAGATATTTGAATTGTAGTTATTTTTACGACGGACGAAACGCCTGTGGGCGACGTATCGAATGGCAGGTGAATATTGTATGAGTATATACCTACCTATGCGAGAGTTAAAGAATCTTTCGAGATAGAGAGAATAAATGAGTAAATTTTATCGACGAGTAAAGGTCTCGATTTGTATATCGTAAAGTATCTATCTTTATACCGGGTCGTAAAGTATTGGTGAGAATTACTTTCGGGTAGGTGTGTGTATATATATACATAATATACAACAAATAGAAGTACATATATAAATAAACAGACAAATGGGACAGCCGAGTCAGTTTAACTCGACACACTCAACATTCCAACGATTGGTAAACTTTCGAATATCACACCGTCAATAGCTGTATAGGTGTGTTGGAACAATTTTTTGTCCTTCGATTCGTTACAACATTGATATCTGTTTTTCTTCGTTATTTTTATCCTCATGAACGAGATTTCAAATTTTCGCACTTACAATAGCACGTTGTAAATTAATTATATTAATCATCGCCACGATTAACGAGCCAAAAATTGATTGATTAATTGTGAAATTTCTGGTACTACGGTATCACAGGCTATTATTTACTGATCATATTGCCTCATAAGTTTTAAACTTTAGAGCCTTTTTTTTTATTTTTTCAAGTCTCAAGTATTCGGTATCACGCTGGTTTAATATGCAGCTACCAGGTAGGTTATTTATTCATTTGACAACTGCAGACGTTCATTTGCGAGGCTACCGCGAGCTATCAATTTTTTTTCTTCTTCTTCTCTCCATCCAGTTTTATCTCATGTTTATTTGTTGGTTTTTTTTTTCTTTCTCGCATATTATTTTGATACGCGTCAGTTTTTATTTTCTCATTTCTGAAAGCAACAAATGTATTTGCGACTTAATCGATCGTTCGCAGCTGGACACCGATATGCATCGCCGTTCCTCAGAATCGACGTCACAGCGATATTTTTTATTTACGAATTTTACTTATCAATTGATTGATCTCGAATTTAATTGGAATCTCTGTCACTTTCGTACAGATTAAGAAAAGGATTCATAATTTATACCCACGGTGCGACTTACAGGTACCTGGAATCACATCGATTTACCTTCTATAAATAAATGCGACTGTGTTACTCTGTTGGTGATAAGATGCTCTAACCCGATTGCGAGACCGTCGATACTGCTTCACGCTTATTGAATCTATTTTTCTTTCTTTTTTTTTCCCTCAACACTCAACACTTTCATTATCTCAAGATGTAATAAACTCTGATTCGCTACTGACGTGGTCGAACGACAATCACGGCTTTTTTCGGTACCGATCGTGCTTGATGATTCAAAAGATGAAGACAAAAAAAAAACGTATTCTTGTCCGACTGATTGCGATGGGTAATTAACTTTATCAATTAGCGATAATCTCGCGTAGTTTATAACCTCACTTCAATATTTTGATTAAAATCTTTATAATACGGATTTCATTTTTTGGTTCTACTTAATTTTTTTTTTTATGCATGACTAATTATTCCTACGCTGTTAAAAATATCTTGAAATTTCATATTTGTGTCTTGAGATTGAAGAAACATACCGAATTTATGAAACTGTTTTGGAGATTCGAAATACACTACGATTCTTTTTTGGTTTTCAGTGACAAAGGTATCTCAGTCAATTATCAATAGTACCTACATCCAATTAAAAGCGTAAGATTATCATTTTTTGGTTTATTCTGCAATATTTTATGATCCGATTCAGCAATTATCGCAGCAGTGGAAACCCGTTTTTGAATGAAATTATTATGAATTTTCAGATCATGAAAAAGTTGATTTTCAACGTACAAAAAGTATATGTTAATTGCTTCACATACATTTTTATGAAACTTAGTACAGAAATTTCTCAGAGTGTAGCTTTGAATTCTTGATTCGGATTATTGACTGCTATTGGGCGGTCGCTACTGTGAATTACAACTTTGTTAAACAAGAAGGCAAAGTGTCCAGGATATACACCGCGCCTTTCAAGTTATCGAGGGATTTAATGGATGCGTATATTATACACGTGCATAAATCCGCACCTACGCAGGTGTGGGTATATTTTTAATGCTTCCCTCTCATTCATTCGGATCTTTCTACATCTTTTCGAGAACATCTCTCGCGGTTTTATACTCCCCGGCCTATTTACGACCTCGTGTATATTTCTTTTCTTCATCCTCGTTTTGTTTCATTTTTGTTTTTTTTTTGTTTTTTATCATGCCACAAAATGGCGACTCAGAAGACGGCAGTCTTTGCAGTTTCTCGATCGTAAAAGTTAAAACTCGTGTATATAATACGCGAAGCTATGTAACACGTTCAAAATGAGAGAAAATAACGTGAGCAGTGTTCATTCGGCATACAACACACAACACACAACACACCTCGAGGATACGGGTCGTACACTATACTCGGACCGTGCTGAATGTGTCCGCAGCGCGGAAAGACTCTGGCACGCCTTGCCTCGTAAACCTCTCTCTCAGGGTTTCGAATGTATATATTTTATACATCGGTGGGTAGTTGCTTCGTTGACATTTTGTATAAGCACGCAATATAATTAGCGGTAATAATCGTAAATAACTTAATTTGCATACATTTTTCGTATAATAAAGCTGTTTTTTATCATCATAACCGCGAAGTAGAAGAAGAAAAAGTAGTTTTACGATTTGCAATATAAAAAAAATACACCTCGAACCTTCGATTCAGACTTCCTTATCTGACACTCTGATATATATACATTCTCTTCCATTTTATTCAAAGATTATATCGTCTTTCCGAAGCTGTGAATGAAGAAATTGACTTTTTCAAAAATCACTTGTCACAGGGTTTCAGACACAGGGTTGATTGGATTTTGTCTATCGACATCTCATTTTCTGCGGAGAGCAATCCTTCATCGTATGAATGAGGGAAATTAAAAAAACAAATTTTTAGACCAAGTTATCAGCAAAAGAGTGACTGGATTGTTTGTTGCTAAATTTCGATAACCGACCATAACTTGTCACAGGATTTTTCATTTCTCAATTTCCCTCATTTACATGATGAAGAATTGCTGTCCAAAGAAAATGGGACGTCGAGATTTTTAAACAAGTCAATTTTTCGATGTGTAATGGACTTTGGACAAGATATTATTAATGATTTTTGGAGTATGTAGAATTTGTTGAATCACGCTAGACTGGTCAAACTCAAAGATTCTGATCGATTAACTATATATTCGGAATATTTTGAGCCGTGCATCGATTAAGAATTTGACGATATATTACACGTATAAATTGTGTGGAGACCTTTCGAATCAGTGAATTACCGCGCAGAGTGTGAGCTAATCCCCCGATACTTGATTTCAGATAGCGTCTAATCAAAGTGGTTGGTTATGGGATTAAAAAGAATCAGAAAACCGATTCTACGACTGTAAATTATTGGCTATTAAAAAACGATAATCAAATACTTGTATCATTAACCGATTCTCAGAGAGGTTGGAAATAAAAATCACGTCGGTCGTATCCTACCGTGCGACAGGATGAATATTAACTTCTCATACCGATAGACGTTATTACTCAACCTCGAAGACTATCAACCCATGAATTTTATCGCTCTTACCTCGAGGGCTATTAACATTGCATAAAAATCACATAAATGGTTATTCACTGTTTACCTATACGCAAATAAAATTAATAATTCACGTGAAAAATTAATTGGACATGTTTTTTTTCTTTGTCTATTTATCACCTGCGATTCTCTTTTTTTTTTTTAACAACAGAAACGCACTGCGTTTCTCAGTTTGTGAGGGATTCACAAATGCCGTTTCTTACGCCTAGCATACAAATGAAGGGTAATAAACATGTCGTCATTATCTGTCGTATTTTATAGGTGGGATACCGTCTGACTTCTTGACATACAAAGAGCCAGTGGCTCTCCAATCTTGATTCGATTAACTGCCAACCTCTGCAGCCGAAACATTATTTTTTCTTCCGCTCTCAGACTCGAAAACAGCTGCTTGTAACAGTCTCGGATAAAAATCACCTGCCACTTAGGTCGAAGCGATAATCTGCGAACGCGAGATATTTCGGTAGTAAAGAATTTTAAAATGCAGGTGTGCGATGATTGTTCAACAAATGAAACTGTGCTTGTGAAAAATAATTCGTCATAATTGAGAAAATAAAAACGTGGCGATGATCGAGGTTGTAATATTGTCGAGTGGTCAATTCGAGGATCGGGGTTTTTCGAAAGCGAGAGATTCAGGGATTATTTACTGCCAGTCCAATTAACATTTGCCTCGTTATTTCATGTCGCTTAGCAATTAACGATATTTACGGGAAACGGTTACCCCCGGCGGGGGGAACGACGCTTAATTATCTCCTAATGAACCAACACGTATCGGAGTCAAGTCGCCCCCTCCTCGCGGCAACGCGATGAAGACGTCCTACCCGACTAATTGCCCTCGCTGCCTGCCTTCCCCGTCTCTCTCGCCGCCTCCTCGCGTCAAGGGGTGACCCGTCGTGAACCACATACGCGGTACGCTGTCAGAAATTTATGTATCAAGTTTCATAAAAATGTATGTGAAGCAATTAACATGAATTTTTTGTATATTAAAATTCAACTTTTTTCAATATTTCAATATTCATATAACAGTTTTGAAAATTAAAAATCATTGGGAAATTTCATAGCCAAGGTGATACCGAATCTTTCGAAAATTCGGCTGAGTACGCGTATGATATGAAATTTTCTCGTAGAATGGGCAAAAATTGTTTGAACTTTTTAATGAAAAAACTCGCTAAAAGTGAGGGGAAAAATTTCGAGTCAGCCGGTGGTTGGAAATTTCGGATTTCGGGTTCCCTGCTGATTTTTCGTGACGAGATAAGCCACGTCCTGTTTGCTCGCTTCGCCCTCGAAAAGCATCGCGTCGACGGGACTTGATGCCCCTACGAAGATGCTCGTTAAGCCTTTTACCGCCATCGTCTGTATCGCGCGGCAGTACGCTAGGCCGTATATCACCGAGGGACCACCAACCCACCCGGCTACCACGGAGGTTATATTCAGGTGGACGAATAATACCCTCGCCCCGCGGCGATTTAATCTCGTGTGTATCTTCCGCTTCTACCCCTCCCAAAAGACGAAAAAAATGATCGAGAAAATTGAACGATTTTTCTCATCATTGTCAAAATCCATTAGCAGTAATCACCCGCACAGCTAGAAAATTATACCTACGTACACGACTGTGAATCGTGCCGTTAAACACTGCATCCACCGACGAGACCATCGTGAATCATTACCTCCGGTGGGCAGCCAGAGAGAGAGAGAGCGAGGGACCGGCTAACATACTGCGAGCAATGGCTTCAGGCATGTCTTCTAGTAATTCAGTAGCCAATTAGTTATACCGTGCCAGTGCCACGGGTAGTGGTTGTCGGCCAAGATTTCTATCGTGTGTATAGAGTGTAGAGATCCGACATCGGGTGGCAAAAACGCGTTAACTATCAACCACACATACCGAGGGCTCGAGTATATTATGCAGGGTGAATTCCTCGCGACTGAACAGTCTCAAGTTGGCTCTAATCGAACAAAAAATTGGCTCAGACTTGGTTTCAGAGGTTGTTTCTCGATCCCTGCCAAGTTCGGACTGTTCAGTCGTGAGGAATTCACCCTGTACAGTGAACCGAAGAAACTTGAGATAAAGAATTGAATGGAAATATTGTCGCCTCTTGTAACGACCAATATATCATTTCTGAATCAGTAAGTCAGTAGATTTGATCACCACCAGATACGAAGGTACAAAGTAACGTGGAGATCAGCTGCATCGGCTCTTCGCTTTCACCGTTTCTGGTCGAGGTAAATTAAGAAGAAGAGGAAAAAAATTATGCCTTGTTATAACCGTAAGTTAGACCGAAGTATCGAGACGGCGTCTCACCTTTTCGGACAGACTTATCTGTCTCTCGGGTTAGCTTCTTACCTGCATCTCTTATAATCTAAAGTTTCTAACGTTTCTAAGGTTGAAACCCACAGCCGTCACGAGTTGCGAGCGTTCGTTCTCCACCGTGAAGCGGCTAATGAGTTTAAGGTGTTTGTTGGACGTCCGGACACGCTTTACGACGACACTTCATCGATTCGTGATAAAAATCTCTTTTTACCCCCTCAAGAATTCCTCCGGCTCGAGAGATTTTATCGCCTGTAATTACAAACGAAAAACTCCGACCGTTATACCGATTTATTCAATTTTTGTAACTAAGTTTGATCGACGATACATGAAAAATAAAATACACCCCGTGAATATCGCCAGTTCCGGTTTATGATCCCATAAATATCTGAATGGGATCTTGAATTACCCGTCTCTCTCTCTCTGTCCCCATCCCTTGGCTGTGTGTCGATGCGGGAGGACGTCGACGTGGATATACATTTACTCGCTCGAGTTTTCGGTGGAGACGTTACCGTTATTTATTGGCTCGTTTATCAAGGTGGCACCGGCACCCTGGGCACCCTGGGCACCCCCGGCACCCTTTCCGCTATTGGTTTGGCTCGATGCTGCTGCCGCGGACTATCCGCCAGTGCGAAGGCAATCCCGAGATATATCGCCTCGATACCAATCCGCCGCGCCCGTTCCAGTGCTGATCCTTCTTTCAACTTTTGCACCGCCACCGCCGTTCCTCGAATCTCTCAGGGGCTGCGGGGTGATAAATGCTGCAGTTATTCGACCCGGGTGCTCAACCGCGTTGCAGGCACGACCCGTCTCGAGATAACGATAATTAGCGAGACCGATCCGGTATGTCTGGTCTTTCGAGACGGACTTCCGCGAGGGAAGAGCCCGAAAGTTTCACTCGAAGGTTTTCTCGGTGCAAGTAGAGCCTTTCCGAAGCGGATATCTGCCTGATCCTGACACCCACTGGCTTCTATCCGCGCAAGAAGATGGCTCGTTCAGTTTTCTTGGCGTAGATAAATAGCAGCGTTCGACAACTCGAGCCTAGGGAGACAGGCACTTTGTCCGATGGTTTGTCAGGGCGGAATAAACGCCCGATCACTTTACCTCGGGGTTGGTTATTTTCAGAATTTCCCGATTTCGCTTAGATCCTACGAGCGATCGATAGCGACTATCTGTTACTCGACGAGGGTGAGAGGATGATAATTTCGCCTTATAAAGAGACAAAAAAAAAAGATACAAAAATGTCAAAAGTTCTTCTTCGAAAAGTCCACAGAAGGTATAAGAGACAAATAACGCAGGTTTCGCTAGCCACAAAGGGAGGCAATATCCTTTCCTCCTTTCCTCCTTTCCTCCTTTCCTCCTTTCCTCGGCTCTTAGCCTCAGGCCGGACGGGCTAATAGCAGTCCCAGTGGTAAACAAGACGCTTTTGTCACCGTACTCCCCCTCTTATTATACTGCGCTTTTGCCGCACGTCCCGTGCACATAGTGGCTTCAGTCGTTACTTTCTTTCTTTATCGCGGTTTCCTCCTACGACGTGGTCGTGCATACCGGGTGATATTCCGGAAAAAAAAACAAAATAAAATAGAACCACGATCCCGATAGAGATACAACCTAGTGAAGCGTGGCGAAGTGAAGTGCTAGGGGTGAAGTGTTCACCCGGCGAAGGGTAGGAAGTGAGAAACGAGTGATTTAGCGGGGTGGCTACTCGACGATAACCTGCCTGTCTGCGGAACAACCCCATTTGTCGTGTGTCTTCCGTTACAAAACTGGCTCTCGCACCCTCGCCCTCGTTCTCACTCCCAGTTACTCTGCGCGGGTCAGGAAACCGAGGATCAAAGTCGTCCTTTGATTTCATTTTTATTATCATTATTGTTTAAATCGCGGGAAATTTTTCTCCGGGGTGGAAAATGAAGCATCGGTCGGTTTATTATCGCGGTGCTTCTGGCAGGGACGCGACGCCCGGAGATTTTCGGTACCCGAATGGCCCCTCGGCATGGATTTATACCCAGGGCAGCCACTTTGAGCCATCAGCGGCTCGTTTGAACTCAGCCGCGGCTCTCGCAGACGTTATAAAGACAAACTATGCCTCGGGCAACGTCATTCCCCTCCACTTTATGCCATAATTCTCCGGCTGTCCGCCTCTCTCCTTTCTCTCTTTCCATACGGCTGTCTCCCTCCGTCCGCGGGAGAGCCGTTCTTCCGCGGGTCTCTTGCGGCTGCACAAGACCTCTCGCTCGGTTTACGGTTACTGCCTGCGGGTAATAAAGATGGTTCTGGTTATGTACAACGGCAACGCGGCTACGGAGGCGGAGCTCGACTGCCCTCCGTGGGCAGGACTAACGCAAATGACTCTTCCGTGCAAGATGGCGCACCTCCGTCTAACCCGGACCCGACACTCGCGCTCCGTTTATATTTAGCTTTCAGCCTTCCTCGAGCTTCTCGACAACTGCAACCTCGAGCTTCTCCGAGGCCAGAACGCGACGCGAAAGTCTTCGACGACGGCGATTCTCACCCTGCACCCTCGTAGGAAGCGGAAACGCCGTCCCAAGACGACGGTGTTCGCGGTGACGTCGAGTTTTTCGACTTCTGAATTCGCGAACGTGTATATAAAATAAATAAGAAATTCGGGGGCACGATCGTCGTTGAATGTTAACAACTTCGGAATTCCAACCGCGGCTACTGTAACCGCGCGCGGTCCTTTGATACAACCGCGTTCCTCCCTTCGTCGGACGGGACGCAGACACATGGCTACTTGCGAGGCAGCTCGCGGCGACTTAGGCGAGTTAACGTTGACCGAGTCGAGTTTTGCGGTTCGCTTTGCCGTTCGCGATGGCTGTTCGTCTACGTCCCGCGAGGATTGATGGGCCACGTCTCATCCGCCATCGGGTCTGATCCGCATACTGCTTCGGCGAGTCTGGGAGGACTGATCCGATACCGCTGTCGGACTTAAGCGACGGAGATACTGCATTTATGGAATATCTTGAGAATCTCAACAGGATAGGAGATCGAGCTCGAAGCTGGCGACGTGGAGGCTGCCGCAATCAACCGATTGCTAACCGCGTACAAAAGCCGACGCGACGCTTTCATCTTATTCGATAAGCGAATGCGACGACGATCGTCGCCGCGAAGCGTTACTCAACGTCAAATTATGCGGACTGCTGCTGCCGCTTCTGCAGCGACCGAGAAATCTCGACGTTTCTTATATACAGTTTCAAAGGAGACAAACGCGCATTCGGTGATCATGCATGATTTTTATATCGATGATTTTCCCTAATGTTCGATCAAACTCATCGACACTGATCGATGGTTGGTTGAGTATAAATTCCGCAGACCATATTCGCAGCTCATTCTTGACCCTGATGGAGTTTTTCTTCTTCTTCTTTCCCGGTTGAATCAACGCCAAACAGCCTCCTGTACGTATCTCATGATTCCTCGCGTCTCTGAAACGCTGGAGAGTTGTCAGTCTAGCAGATAGGCATCTGCCGGTTTCTTAATGACGGTTCTTGACTGACTGGGGATCCGGAGTCGAGAGTGCGTCAGATCAACCGGACCGCGGGAGATCTACGACCTCACCGTACTCGGAGACTCGGAAGACTCGAGAACTCGAGGAGCTTTTCGATGGTAATTTTATGTTATCAGAAAGATTTTTCCTCGATTACGGTACGGGGATGCGTGTGCCTAGAGTCTAGACAAATTTTTGCTACGATTCAAAAGAGCCGCGGTATTACTCAATAGGCCTGAATCTGACGAGCATAGCTTGTTTCTCTTTTTTTCTTTCTCCTTTTTACCGGGTATAATAAAAGTCAGGAGGAGGCAATCTATTACCTCCGTATGCCGTGTGGCTGGCTGGCTAGTCCGGAGAGAAAGAAGAGAACTAGCCGTCGCGGGGCTGAAGAGGGACTAACGTTGATGGCGGTGTTCTTTGATCTACGCGACGGCGTCCACTGCCCCGTCTCGTTCTGGCTACTGGAATTTTCTATTTACTATTTAAGGTCGGTACTTATTGCCGGGACCGTCTCGTTAATTTATATACGTAGCACCGACTAGCGACTCCTCCCGCAGCCCGCTACGCCCTTCACCGCGTGATAGTCGTCGTCCACCGCCCGGTTTGAGGTTAGGGTAGACCGAACCAAAAGAAGATGGCTGGATCATCGGACGCGGTGGGCTCTTCTTCTCAGCGGGAAAGAGTAAAATAAGAGAAGAGGAGGGGGAGGTGGAGGGACAGCATCGGTGCGTAAACATGTCAGCCTTTGTTGCCACAGTCGAGAAACGAGAAACACACACCGCGTGCTTCGGTTCGGCAACGGGCAACGGGCACAGCCAGTCTTATACGTGACGCCGCTGCCTAATGGTTTCATTATGTTCCTCGTGTATCCTATATAGTTATATCCCATTCTTGGGCTGTTATCTTGTCCCTCTTAGGGGGGAACACGTACCGAATGCCTGCTAAACCCTTAGAAATTCCGGACTGATTAATCTCATTCGATTTATAATTGACGTATATTCGATCCTTTGTTTGTCCCGAAATGACGATTATGCCGCCAAAGGGCGGACGAACCCGTGGCGCGCTATAAATCATTTCCGTCGAGGCGTTATGTGGAAGCCCCGCCACTTCTCCGTGTTCGTTTGTTATCAAAACATCCTGTCGAGCCTTTGAGCAACATACCGATGTCGGCTAAGTCAATATTGTCACGATGTTGGCTCAAACGATACTTTTATTATGATGATGATCGTGTGGCGTGAGAGTTTAAAAGAATATCATATGCGTGTGTGTAGATACTACGACTACCCCACGTAGTGGCGATAAGTGGCGTAAATTCCATTTTGACATCTGGCTAATCTGCGACGACCGACTTATCTCTGCGTATCTACTATCTCGTTCTCGTATCTCGACGTTTCGATCGATCACGAGCCATTAAATTGTCCGGGCTACGCAGCGAACGTTGTAAATTATTAGCCTCGATAAATCGGTAAACAGCAGCGTGCCACCAACAGATAACTTCGCTTTGCTGGCCTTATAGCGCTGACTCCTCGCCACCGTATATGCAGCTTCGATACGCACGTTCAGGCCGTATTAAGTCGGGCGATAAATGCGAATACTACACCACGCAATTCTACCTCTTCTTCTTCTTCTTCTTCTCTTACAACGCTATTCAAACTCGTCGACATTTCCAACTCTAATCTCTGGCAGTCCACGTGTTTTCTGACACGAGAACACGGCGGTGAACATGCCTGATCAGAAATCACATCATTATACTTATCCTCGGGTGGATTAAGAGATCAGAGATTTGAGATGGACACTCTCGAGGCGTATCTCTGAGACATTGGTTCGACTTCCAAAAAACTGGGCGAAGTTTAATTTTTCTTCCACCTTGAAATTGCCACTGGCATTCATTATCGCCCGGGTAGAGCGAACCCGTGACAGATTCTGCCTCGCAATGATGACAGATCGCTCATATAACTGTCGCACTAGGAGCTCCCGATGAGCCTCATATCTTGATTTACCGTTCTTGATGTGTCGTTTTATTTATATACGTCTGATGAACGTATATCTTTGAATACTCCATCTATCAATTGTTTGAAATGTTTAGATCGCGCATAAACAAGACGACGGAAATTTCCGTCAATGCCGAATCGGAGGAGTATCGACGCGTTAACGAGTATAAAGAACGTTGCATGGACAAAAAGGAGCGAGCGAGGCTTCCTCATCCGTGGCTCTGTAATAAACGAGAGGTTTTCAACCAGACGGCGTTGAAGGATCGAACTGATTCACGTATCGCGTGCAGATGCCTACTTTCCTCGTTTGTTCCCTTTTTCCCTTTTACCATGCAAGCCTCCAGGCTTCTCTTTTCTCTTTTCTCTTTTCTCTCTTCTCTTCCACGCCCCTCGTGCCTGGTCTCTGGTCTCTGGTCGTCTCTCCGGCCACGAGACATCATTCATCACTCTGATGCATGGGCGCCCGGGGCGACTCCCTAGCCCGCAGATATTTCTCTCTTGTGGCATGAAATTAACGCCTCGTCATTAACCCCTGGCCAGTACACACATTCTCTGCTCCCTGATTACCTACGCTTCTATGGGAGCCAAAAGGAGCCAGAAGGAGCCAAAAGGGAGCCAGAAAGTTTACCGAATGATATCGCCTGTGCTCGTCGATCTTCGGTTCGTGCGATCGGGGATAACAATGACGTAGAAAAAGAGCAATTACCGGTTGTAGGACGGAGGCTAGCCGCCGCAGCACATCAGTCACGCTCGGTTCCCGTGTATGAAGGTCTGTTGGTTTGTTCGTTCGCTTTATGACGGTGCTTTCCTCGAGTTTCCGTGCCCGGGTAGCGGGTGTGTGTCATGTCTGTGTTGAGGCGGGGCGGGAAAGTAAAGAATGGGTCTTGCAGGGCCATTGTGGGCTGATAGATGTGTCAAATCCGGGGCGCATTGTAACCTCCAAGATAAATGGCCTCGGAGTGAAGAAGCAAAACATGGCTTTGTTGCCACGTCTACTCATCGAAGGTAATTTAGAACGATCCTGTCCTCCTGTCCTCCTGCCCTCCTTCCCCGTTCTACGTGCACCCAGCTACACCCGCTCCTCCGCTCTATCCTGCACCCTGCATCCTGCGATCCATGGAACGCTTTCAGCGATATTCTCCCGCAGAGAGTGTCTCGTCTCACGCACCGTCGCCGCACCACTTGCCCGGCATAAATCACCCCGACCGTCGCTTCCCTCGTAATTTTCTGCCGACTAAAATAGACCCGACTCTCTCCTCGAGGCTCTTACCGTCGTGCGCTCATTGTAGATACCAGCATCCCCGCTGGACTCGACCTCGCACCCTGCGGTCCTCCGAGGTCTCTAGATCTCTCGCTCCGTAGGACCTCCCAACCGGTTGAAATTTTTAGACGAAACCTTGTTGCTCCTCGCGGCCGCCACGTTTTCGCCGTTCATAGAAGCTCATTTTTATACCTGGTGGACGGTGGAAGGTGGAAGGTGGAAGGTGGAATGACGCCACGCTTCGTTGAATCGCGAGGATCGTAAATCTTCCGATTATTGTTCGACACAGTCGGAGACTCGGTTGTGCGGGATGATGTTCGAGACTCCGGTCAGCAGCGCGAGGTTTTCGCCATTACCAACGGCATTGTGAAGAGAGTTCGGCTCCGACGAACCACGTCGTCGTAAATCTTTTTTACCTCTAGTTGCACTTAAAAGTGTTTGACTTTTATCCTCGCGCGCGAGTGATCAAGGGGATGGATGTATTCGGTCTTGTGAAATACCGAGGGAATCGATTCGCGATGAGTTTTTTCCTTCTTTATACAAGTATAAACATGAATTTATGAGCAATTTATTATTGCTTTTTTTTCTTCCGTTCGGGGAGGCGAAGACCTCGTTCGACTATTCGTCAGTTTTATTCGAACAAGTAAGATCGTTTCGCCTCTCTACTTATACCGAGCAACAAAATCGCCGTTGAACTTCACTTTATGAAGCTAGAATAGATTAATGCCCTCGTTTGTTCGGTAATGGCCTCGATAAATTATCTTAATAGCTGCCCAAGCTATAAATATATCCCCAACGTTCTACATTCTTATGCTTGTTTTCCCACTATCTCCTCCCTTACAGGCTATACACTTTTAATAAACAGCTATCTTCGGGGCTGCTGCTGCCGCGATGCCGCTGCCACGCCGTCTTCCAAAACCCGGAGGGTAGGGAACTCGGAAAATAATATAAGAGGGGAAAGAGGCCATCGTCGTTTACGATATCGGACATGTGTGTCTTTTCTTTTTTCATAAATTACATAGTACCTGCAAGATTAAAAAACAAAGCTTTCGGCAAAGTTTAGACGTGAGTTATTCACCTAATGCGAGGCCATTACCATCTTCTCATCCTGATTTACTCTCGACAAGCGTTTATTGCTCGATGCTCTTCGCGTTCGCTCGCGGAGACTTTGGATATTAATGTTTCAGTTCGAAAGCTAATGGAAGCTTGAGATAAGAAAAAATAATAAAGGAAATAGAGTGGAGGTGGTTATATCACCTCCTAATTCGACTCTACCCGGTTGTTTATTCCGTAAACGATACCCGCGGACTAACGGAACTTGAAGGACCTTAAGGACCTTAGACTGCGAATTATCGACCTACAAGACGGGAATCACCTCAGCCATGTACTTAAACCCTCCTAACTATCAGTTTCGATACCTAGTCGAGGAGTTCCCCGGTTGAACCGCTCAAGGAGCCAAAGGAGCCGCTAATGTCGGCGGCGTCCACGCCTGCCGACATCGAGGCACCGTCGCAGTCTTGCGGAGAGGAGAGATTTGAAAATTGAAAATTTGACTTTGTCTGTATAAAAATCGCGAAATGTCTCGCACACAACCGGCTACGTTAAACACATTCAGGCGCATTCTGCTCGCCGCTGCGACGCGACGTGGCGTAACGAATGTTTCCGGTGACGGTAGCGCGGCACCACCTTCGTTCGGAATGCTTCCGACAAACAATGCGCCACCATCCTTCCCGTACGACACGGGTTATAACGACGTGTGCGATGGAGCGTGTTACAACTCTCTTCTGTGTATAACGTCAAGTACCTACCGTCTTTCGGATACGGAACTCCGCGCGTCGAGGACTCGGGGGGTGGCAATTATCTCCGAGTGTCACCGCGAGTGCAGGAACTGGAAGACGTCTTTGGGACAATGGAATTCTAGACTGAATTTGTTGAATGACACTTTGTCAGAAAATATTCCATGAAATATTATCACTCTGTTCACTTTGATGCGTCTAATAATTGCGAGAAGGAATTCTCGGAGGAACAGAATCAATTATACCGCAAATTCCACAACTACCTTCGTGTCTTTGTCCCACTTAATGCACCGCGACACAATCTGTTCCGAATCGACATTGTTTGCGTTCGCTATGTATTCGTTATAGTCTACTATTCTGCATGCTGAAAATACCTGGAGTAATTGCAGCTCGGATTGTACACAACCTGCATTCTATACTCGGCTCAAGTATTCCATAATTATTTAACAATTCAAAACAAGAATCGCTATACAGTAACTATTCTCACATTATATTTTGACACACCTAGATTTTGTGACGGTCTTCAAGCTTCTATATCTTCCAAGCTGTCGATTGGACGTGGAAAAGTGTAGGATACTTTTTTGTAGAGAATTTAACGAGCTTGATAATCATCCGGAGTCATTTTCCTCTCGGAAGCGACCGAAGAGGAGATATCGTCGAAAATAAAGTACAAAAACCACTTATTTCATTCGTTGGGTTGTTTCATCGAAGATAATCGATCTCCGAGTTCATTTATATCGACGCGAATTCCCCTCAGATCTTTAGTTCAAACGGAGTAATTTTATCATTCCATGAATATTCAACAATTCAAAACCAGATTCTTAATTTATATTCTGACATATCTCGTAGTTTTGGTGATCTTCAAGCTTCTGTACCTTTCAAGCTGTCCATTGGACGTGGAAAACTGTCTGAACCTTTTTTGTAGAGAATTTCACGAGCTTGAAGATAATTTCTGATCGATTTCCTTCTAGGATCACTCTAGACGAAGATATCGGGGAGAAAGGGTGGTAAAAACCGTTTATTCAATTTATACAATTTCTGGCGGTCTTCAAGCTTCTATATCTTTGAAGCTGTCCATTGGACGTAGAAAAGCGTTTGAACCTTTTTTGTAGAGAATTTCACAAGCTTGAAGATAACTTCTGAACAATTTCTTCCTAGGATCACTCTGGACGGAGATATCGAGGAAAAGGGATGTTAGAAACCGTTTATTCAATTGATACAATTTATATTTGTGGCGGTCTTCAAGCTTCTGTATCTTTCAAGCTGTCCATTGGACGTGGAAAACCGTCTGAACCTTTTTTGTAGAGAATTTCACGAGCTTGAAGATAATTCCTGATCGATTTCCTCCTAGGATCACTCTGGACGGAGATATCGAGGAAAGGGGATGATAAAAACCGTTTATTCAATTTATAGGGTTAATAATTGACAAAAATCAAACTCGATCTCGTAGTTCATTCATCATATCCAGTACATATCTTTATTTTACAAAATAAGATTCCCCATTCGGTAACAAATCTAACATATTTTTTTACGAATTTCGTAGTTGTTGGCTTCTGTGAAGAATTTCATGATCTCGTTCCACCTTTCATCCGAACCTAAAGGACGTTTAATTTGTAGGGTTGATAGATCGATGATCAAGTTCGTCAATCACATCGACGCGAAAACCGCTCAGATTTATAGTTTGAACCGCGTCGTTAGACCGCGGAATATGATTGACCCATAAATCTGATGGTGGAATAGTAGCCCGTACCCGGGACAGTAACTACCGCCGGTAAGTAGTCAGGCTCTGGTACACGGTCTGGTACGTCGTTCCCTGTCGACGGGGTAATCCCGGGGTCGGGGGGTGGCGATCCGGTATCGCGCGTGCACGAGCGGATTGCCGAGGATCAAGTGGCCGCCTCGTAGCTTCTTCCCGCTCCTCGAGATCCTGCGGCCTACGGCCTGGAGTCGAGAGTCGAGGCGGGACGTGGGATGCGGTAAGCCGTGGATCACAGCCGAGGTTATCTCCTGTCTCTGTGTGGCGGCCAGATGAAAGACACCGACGCGACGTCCAGCAGCGAGCGGTACGTTAGCCAGCGGCTTAAGTAAATAAGCTACGTCCCGCGAGAAACCCCCGAAAATATAATAGAGTCAGACCCTGCATACCGGGTGTTCGGCGAGGATGCGAACGCCTCTGTAAATTTTATCCAACTTTTTTTTTTCTCTATATATCTGATAAATTCGACAAGTTTATCCTCGAATATACGAGCGTTACGGTGTAAGGAGTGGTATTAAACGGCAAGCAGCTCAGTTGTCGGATAAAATATAATCGAAATAAAATAGTATTAGTCACGCCAGGTAACTGCGGGTCGTGTTTCACTCGTGTGGCTCTAATAAGGAGTTATAGTTACGTTTATTATCTCCAACTCCGTATACCGTTTTTGGATAAATTAGACGAGTGGAAAATATAACCATAACCCGAGTTTCACGACGTTGCGGCCGTGTACGGATGATGTATAAGAGTTAATTTATCGTTGATTATCGCACGGTTTTTAATCCAGAAAATCTTCCGGCTGTATTAACTTATCCGTTACTTTTATTGGTCATTATCCTCGCGACCCGCGCGTCTACCATCCACGCTCGTAAATAGTATTTATTATTTTTTATTCATGTCCGGAGAGATTTATCGGGGATTAGAAAATAGTAATATTCAATATCAAATAAATAGGAGCGTAAATTTTAGTCTCAAATTATTATCGCCAGCTGGGAGAAGAATAAAATAAAATACAAAATCCTATTCCTAAATCACAGACGTTAACGTTTCGAACGAAATATCGAGCGGACTATAAAATACTTACCTGGGACTGTAAAGTGGTCAGAATATAG
The DNA here is from genome assembly GCA_018420115.1 of Euura saliciscinereae. Classification (NCBI taxonomy): domain Eukaryota; kingdom Metazoa; phylum Arthropoda; class Insecta; order Hymenoptera; family Tenthredinidae; genus Euura; species Euura saliciscinereae. The sequence continues at coordinate 12,668 of JAFFZH010015086.1, read as the reverse complement.
TATCTATAGCCGCCATAACCGTTCCTCTGTCTGACTGCGGATTAAGAAATCCGTAGATATCACGTTGGCGCCCCGGGCAACGGGGATTTACTACTTTCGCACTTTGGGTTTATACTGCGCCGCGTCTAGAGATTAGTAAAATTCAGAAATAGCTTTATTACATCCCGAACGAAAATTCCTATCGGAATTATCAGCTGCTCAGGTGGTTGTAAACGGAAAATCTGTTATACGTTTCCTCGTCCAATTAGACAGCGACGTATGTCCGTCTTCTTGTATCAATATATAGATCGTATGTATATATATATCAGTCGTTGACGCGTGGCAATAACTTCTGACACGTATCGTAGATTATAACAGCCGTCGAAGTAAGAGAGAGGGAAAAAACTGCGCTGTCCGATACGATATAGACGTATATTTGTTATTATCGATAATGACAAACAGAATAAAGAGCCTAGAGTCAATAAGAAGATGATCGATCACGTTACTGGATACTTGGAATACGAAGAAAAAAAACAACATATGAGTCACATAATTGAAGTATGACTAAAATTGAAATATGATTGATAGTATATCATACGATTCGATATTTTATGTACGCTATAGTCCAAAATCTAATATAGAAACGCATCATTGATGACAAAAAGTGCACTGCGAAGTTTTGTCATGCGGTACGAAGGGGTCAAATACCGAGTCCTTTCGGTATTCCGTTCATTTTAGCGTTGCGCTAGTTTTTGACCCCCAGATTCACGAGGGACGTTACCCCAATAGTTTTCATTCTGTAAACACGTTTACTTCGTTGAAACAGACACAATCGACTTGGTCAACGTGAATATTGGTTGCATTTGGAGGAGCTATGAGATCTCATCTGATAATTAATTATTGGAGCGAACCGCCTCCAAAGATTAAACTAGCTGTAGCGTAGTGGGGTCAGAAACTAGTGTACAGCGATTATTGAGTGTCAGAGACCAGCAGCTGCACCAAGCTCGAATGAAAGATGATTATCAAACTATTCATTGAATCATAGATTGAAAAGATGATCGGTCCTCGCCTAAAAAGTATCAATTCATCCAATGAAACCCGTCATTACCGATTACACGTTATTTCCCCTGAGTTAGAAGAGGATAAATCTCAGCTGAAATCCTCATAACGTCAGAAACCAGGGCATAGACTTGGATGTTTGAAAATCGAATACATGATTCAGAACGACGTCCATGAGAGAAATAAATAGGTTATAGGGAATACAGTTATGAGGTAGTATGAGACAAATAGAATATAACCGCGACTAGAGTATCCATTTAAACCGAATGTCAAGGTGTCACGTGATAATGCTCGCGAAATAAATCAAACCCGTTGAAAAGATGACGGAGATAAATGTAAACATGTCGGGCGTAGACTCGGAGATAGTTACCCAGATAGACGGGGCAGCTCGTGACTGATGGCGATGTCACGAGATGTGGTATCATCATTATTCATAAAGGCTTGCTCGGGATGGACTGGCTTAATCGTTGATTAATGAGCCAACCGAGTTGTTTCAATTTATTACATTTTATTTATCCCTCTCTCTCTCTCTATCCTTTTTTTCAACTCTTATATTCCTACCTACCTACCCACGGGTCGCACACCTACACGTGTTCGTTTCGGCGATAGGCCCAATTAATGTTGGCCCGGTCCTATCGGTTCCTCGAGTCCATAACTCACCGGAGGCTACGGCTATGGCTATGGCTATGGCTATGGAAGTAAGAGGAAGGAGTCGAGTCGGTTACTTCTCGTTCTTCTTATTCTTCGAGACCGAGGCAGCACCGTCGAGGCGACCCATGCCGAGAAACATGGCTGGACCCTCGGTAATGAGACGCGTCGCTACCGTCTCGGCATCTGTTGTACATACATAACTAAATTCGCATGTGTCACATGGTGTTTCTCTTTTTAAACGTCCGCGTCGATGAAATATCAGTTTTTATTTTTGCAATTTCTTTATTTCGTTTCGAGACTCTGCGAACTGGACCTGGACCTGGACACTTCTGTTCTTGGTCAGTGTAACGAAGGAGAGAGAATGAGAGGGAGGGGGAAAACGAGAACGGCGCGGTAAATGGAGGGAGCAAAACGCAGGGGGCTGCGTGTCTGTCGGTAATCACGCGGCGCGATAAAGTTATTCCGAGGCATAAATAACCGACATGTCTAGAATAAGGCATTAATTTATGTTATTTATCGCCCATTACGTCGTAAAGAAACATTCACATGGGAAATAATGTATCATTCTCAACACGCTTACACACGTAGCTGTTCGGTATATCCTACCCTATAACCCTCGCCTATATTCTATCCGATCCGATCGGACTCTGAATCGGGAATTAAGCCCCGATTGTTCGATATAATTGCGACACGATTCGCGTCCGTAATAAATACTCGGTCTCTATTCCAACAATATTTACAACAATGATAATAAACTGCAGTCTGTATGCGGTGGAACAATTATCGGCGGTAGACCAGGGTCGAGCGGTAACACTCGGTAACACTAAATTTTTACCGATGGTTCAGAGCTTTCCTCTGTCCTTGCCGAGTGATATATTCGAGCATCAGTGCCGGAACAAAGATTGAGGTAAGGAAACGATGGAAGCTGACCACCACGGCGAAAAGGGAGGATGCAGATAAATTTGTTCTGCAATTGAGACCGGACGAGGTGTTGTAAATCTTCTATATCTTCGTCTAGCCGTCTCCCTTCATACCTTCCACGAAACTTCTTTCTCTCTCTCTCTTTGTGCTCAGGTATAAAATTCACCGAGGTACAAATATAGTGGTGAATGGTGATGGGGGACGGAAATACCTTCGAGCCTCTTCTTCTTACTTCTTCTTCTTCTTCTTCTTGTTCGTCCGCTTCAATATTCATTCGCCGAACTGGTATATACGAACCATGGGCACACAGCATGATCAGGATATTGCACGCGGAATATAAATGAGGTTGCAGCAAAGTTCTTATCCCTCTCGCACTTACGGTCAGGTAAAAAGCGGCTACTCGGTCTCTCCGTTAATTTAGAAGTCCGCATTATTATTTATGTATTCATTCTTAGCCCCGGCTCTTTATCGGGGCTATAATATCAGCCGCGTGAGTGGGGAATTAAATGTTTATTGCTCAACTCGTTGGTAGGTAGGCAGGCGCTTGGGCAGGCGACCAGATAACAATCTCAGTATTTGTAATCGCGGTACGGACTCGAATTCCTAGGTGGACATAAAATTAGGAAATCCTCGAACCCCGTCGAGTCTATGCTTGGCATTAAAAGAGACACTTTTTTTTTCTTCGAAAACGTGGAATCCTCTACATAGTTTCACTTTGATATAGAGAAAGGTCGAGATTCGCACGCGTCTGATTATCGTACGAGTTGATGAAATCGCTTCATTTCGCGATTCCTTCGAAAGTGAAAAAAGAGAAAAAAGTCTGTGAATCCTGGTCCGAAAATAGAAATATGTTTCCTTCGAATCTTTGTTCAAAGATCTTTAAATTTACAGGGTGGTTTTTCGCCACATTGTTCTCAAGGATTAGAGAAAAAGTTTCAACGGGAATAAAAAAACAAAAAACGGTCCTTGCAGTACTCGGTGCCACAAGTTTGAGAAGACTGTTTGTACACGTAGTATATACGCGTTTATAGGGTCTCTCCAAAGTCTACCCGGATGACAAAGGAGAACCGTCAAGTAAACTTCGGTATTTACAGTGTTTAGACAACCTGTCAACCGACACACAAAAGAGAAATGGTATATATATACCGTATACGCCGGGATTTTATGCCGGTAATAAATATACTTTCCACATTGAGGATAGGTAGAGAGCAGCATAGAGCCGACCGTGTACCCTCTCAGGTACCGCGGAAAACCCCCGTGGCTAATTTAATCAAGACCGGAACAAAGTTCCCAGGTGCGATTGGGATTCCGATAGCCGCCCGTCACCGAACGTCCCGCTTCTTGGACTCGATATCTTTAGATCGCAACGACGCGCCGTGTGTTTTGGCACAGTCGGGTTATCCTATCGGCCCGAGGCGAGGCGATATGATTAGCCACAGTACGCGGACGTCGGGATATCGATGAACAATAGTGGCTGACGGGTGCAGAAATGGAACGAGTCGAGTGGAGAGTGGAGTGAAGTGGAATGAGTGAGTGAGTGAGTGCGTGTCAAGGCGACGCGGTGAGTGTATAGAGTGTATAGTGCTAGGTGGGAAGGGAAGGGGGAAGGGGGGAGGGGGGGAGAGCTCTCCGGCGAGTGAGTATGATGAATGAACGTTCGGTCGCTGCCAACCTCGCCATCGCAACGGAATGATTGATGGTCGTAGATCGTCTCCCTAATTATTTCATACTTTGCAATCAGAACGATAATCCATCCACAGTGCCTACAACCTGTCAGGGATAAATCACCGTTAACCACACACACACACACACGTGAGAATATTTCCGACAACAGTCTCGTTACAGCGCTAAATTCTCTTTGTCACATTTTCACAAGCGCTATATATTGATATTCAGTCATCGAAGAACGTGACCTCAAACTGTCGTAATTAAACCCTGTAGTGTTTCACGATAAGGATTTATTATAGTTTGGGTTAAAAAACTATTTTCTACAATTGATATTGTACCGATGCCAACTTTTTCTCACAAGTATTTATACATTCAAAACTAAGAAAAAGAAACAATATGTAATCCATAGAAACTATGAAAATTCGATGTTTCTCTCAAAATTTCTCAAAAATGAAGTTTGAAACAATCATTTCCCCCAAAAAAGTACTTTTTGTCGTTTCATAAATATGAAACTAATTTACCCGGATTCAGTGACCAGATTTAAAAAAGGTCACGTAGAATTGTTCATGATATGTCAAAGAAGATATCTGTGAAACTAGAAGTTGATTCGATAAATATTTTATCGCCGGTTACATTTTGAAATCTGAAAAGTAGGTGAAAATTAGTTTTTGAGATAATCAAAGATTTGTAAAAGGCTGCATATAAATTGAGAACTCCAGGAACAAAATAGGCAAAGTAAACTCATATTGTTTTATATTTGGTGTTAGTTTGGTCCGATGACAGGTTCAAGTTTCTCATCACTCTTGACTCTTTGTGACATGTATCACTTCACTCTCAGTTGTGCAATTGCATGATTTTTACATATTATCACTGTCGGGCCCGAATTAGAATGCTTTAAAAATCAGATTTGGATTCGATCTTTGCAGATATTGATAGGCAAATGTCGTCAGCACCTCATTGTCGCGATGCTAATGCCTTGGCTATATCCGCTGTATCAATCCCGTGCACATATAAGTCCGTTGGGAGGTTTGTTAATTTACGTTATACGTTTCGATCGGTTTTTACGATCCCCACGACCGCGACTATCGTTTCTATTTACATTCGGAGCTGCGAGGAGCTGGGGCAATACTTGTTCGTATTGGTCCATGTATATCGCAACCAGCGTGTTTAGTCGTCATTAACTCTTTGAGAGGTAGACTATAAAGCGATATTTCTCGAATCGGAGGAACACCACGCGGTCGTTAATTTAGAGAACTGAAATACACCGGCGAACAAACAGGCTTCGGGGCAGCCGTGGCTAATTGATGAGGATGCGATACTCATCCCGGAGGAATCGTGCACCTAATAAATAGACCGAGAGCCTTAAATAGTCCCGGTCTACGCCCCGGAGGACTACTTTGTCGATTATCTCCCACGACCTGCGAAGAAGACCGAAGACTGTTAATTTCTATCCTCCGTCTCCGCGTGGCGCCAGCCAGGACTCTGTCAGATATATCCAGCTGAAGGAAGAGAAGAAAAAGAAAGGAAAATATTGAAATCGAGGAATCTAGGATCGTCGCCGCCTAACGTATTAGACTGAAGTAGGGGGCACTTAGCGTGCTGTTAACACAGTTAACATTCATCAACGCTTCACTCCATTTGTGGAGTTTCGAGGGTCTCGGTGTAGCTCCGGTAGCGGCCTAAACACACACTGCACGGTAGCACTCCGAGTCCAGCGCGTTAACTGACAGGGTAAACAAGAGCCGCACTCTCGAGCTCGCTACTTGATACTAATATTACCACTCCTTAGGGCTACGCTATGGCCATAGCCTGAGCCGGAGCCGGGGTGCTGGGCGGATCCGAAAAAATAAAAACAAGAATTATTTATCCCGGAGTAGAGGAGAAAGAAAGAAGAAGAAGAAAGAGTCCGTAGTAGATAAGAAGGGTAAATCGAGTGACTGTGTAATAACAGTTTTGTAAAAAGCTTTTGTGCGTTCAGAGCCACCGTAACTCCAACTTTACGCTATCGACGCCGTCGGAGGCTGCTCACTGCTCGGAGGATAAAACGGATGAAACCCCCGGCTAAATTACGACCTCGTGATTCCCGTTTAGGAGTGAAAGACCGTATGAGACAGTCGGGGTGGTCTAGGGGCGGTTTATGGTCCCGTGGTCGTCGTACCGAAGTTACACGGTTCCCGCATTCTCGTAAAGAAACGCGGATCTTATTTAGCCGTGAAAAAAGAACTTAATTTGAAAAAAAAGAAGAAGGAAAAAACAGAATACCGCATATTGCCTTCCAAGTGAGGAAATAAGTCACCGATATGTGCCACATACGATATTTTTAATGATTTTTCCTCCTATGAAAAGTTCCACTTGAGAAAAAAGCCCCAGTGCGGAAAGTGAGCAGCCAAAAAAAAGCCCTAGTGCAGAAAGTGGAATGAGAAAAGAACTCTAGTGCGAAAAGTAAGATGCAATAAAAGCCCCAGTGCGGAAAGTAATGCTTTCCATACCGTTTGAAAATGAGGCACTTTTCGCACGCTATAGAGGCTTTGAAAATGATAACTTTCCAAACAAATGTTGGAGAAACTATTTTTTCACGAGTTGCGAGCGAGTTTTTTTTTGTACGATTACAGTTTGAAAATCTCTCCGCGTGGTTGCGGCGGGTGCGGCTGCGGCCGTATTCTCGGGCGGTAAATCAAGTCTGTGAACTCTCGGGGGGGGGGCTGCGGGTAGGTACGGTACGGTACGGTATGGGGCCGGAGATCTCTCTTCCTAGGCAGACCAAACAATACACGGCGTGACGAAGGCTTTGTCGAGTTTACGCGCCCCGCGGGGTGGGACTCGCAATGCTGCAGGCTAACATCCAGAGCGCGCCGCGCTGGTTCACTCGCCATTATTGTGTACGGTGAGAGACCATCAATTATACGGAAAATTGCGCGCGTGTTATTTACGCGTCTATACCTGTGTATAACCTCGGATAATGTATGACCCTGGTATCCAACAACGCGTGCGTAATGCGGTTAAATTCTCAGTTCCTGTACCTACCTACCCTGCACCGACCCCAAGGCTACGGGCTACGGGCATCGGCGAACAACTCGAGGAATTATATACGTGACTCGGTCAGGAAGCTGGATAACCGAAAACAGCTGCCGGGTTAGAAAAGTAAGAACGTGAATGCCTAGTTGCAACAGACGCCCCACATAAATAAGGGCTTCATGCCTGTAGAGGAGGAGAAGAAAAAAAAAATAGGCTCGGTTCGTGCGCGCCAAAGGCTTGATGGGATTAGCTCATTACTAACGCGTTATGCTAATCCGCGGGTGTAGTACCATTATAATTAATCGAAGCGTGAGAAGAGACACGGAGGTTTTTTTTTTTCTTTTTTTCATTTCCTGAACCGCTGAGAGATATGGCTGGAGGTTTCCATATCGCTTTGAATCTAAAGATTTATATTCAATGGATTGTTGCGGGTTTAATTTATCGACGAACTGTGAGCGAGGTATATTATATATATGTACTGCCGAACGACGGATGTAATGGCGTAACGCTATCCTGCGGCAGCTCTTGGGATAACAATAAATATTTTAGAAGGGGAGCTGACAGAAAGATCTATAGATTACATCCCCCTCACCTAATAAATACGTTATTGTACCCACCTCGTGATCTATGGCCTTTACTAATGTCTGTAGGATCGTGTGATTCAAAGATTTTAACAAAGAAAAAATAAAAAGAAACGCTTCATTCGGAACCGCATGTGTCTTATACATACATCACATACTGAATACGAAACCGCATATTTATATCATGGAGTCACCATGTGCCCCCATGGACGTTGAATTTACTTATCATTCACACCTATCGTGCTAATAGAAAATTCTACAGCTTGAAAGATTGAGTTTATAATTTATTCCGTCAAGATTATAGTATGGCACACATGCAGACCGCGCGGGGTCATTATTCACAGCGTCTATAAATCATCCCCGACGTTATTTTATTATACACACGAGCGTGTTGGTGTTCCGAGTATATATAACGTGTTACGTAACGCGTCGAGATAGAGGATTTGACCTACTGGTAATTTATAAAAGCTAATTAGCCGATTGATATACATACGTATATAGCGAAAACAAAGCATACGCTCTAGGAAAATTTGTACGGTGCACGGCCCTGTCCTAATCGGGCTCTCCATCCCCCTCTCTCAGGTTCGACAGGGGTGAAAAAATCCCCTTCCTCTCCCCGAGCCGTAGATCAAATTTTATATTTTGTTCCGCCCCATAATGCGATAGTGTTGCTTTATGATCAAAATTCATATAAATCCATTTATCACTGTTGACACAGCACCGGGTCACCCGTAACTCCTCCCCATATTTCATCCCTCTCAAAAGAAGAGAAAAAAGAAAAAAGGAGCTAGCTAGACAGCGCGACAATGCGCGCCAAGTCCCCTAACGTGTGTTCGCACTGGGGATAGAGCTTGTCATCCTGACCTATTCTGCGGCTAGTCACAGTGAAAACCTCCCCATTGTGTGGATCGAGTGTACGACGTACGTCGCGTGTGCAGATAGAAATACCGCGATTGAATTTATCCTTTGTCCTTTGCGAAATGGGTCTTCCTGCGGATGAGCATTATCGATGCTCGGTGACGAGTATCGATTGGTCATTTCGCAGCAACTGGAGTAACTCCGGCAGCGACAGCCCGTCCTGCACTTGTCTGCTGGCACTTGGTTCTGGCACTGATGTTCCCCAACCGGGGGGCTTTGTTTTCACAGGCTGCAAACGAGCCGTTGACATTGTTCTGGCGTCAAGCGCAGCCTCCGAATCCGGTCTCCCGGTACCGGGGCGCCGGGAGAGTACCCCGAAACACGTCAATCACTGACCGAGCTACAAATAGAATCTACTTCGGCGAACTGACAGCGACGGAATGACCGTTCGCTACGGGCACAGCCCGATCAATCGCAGTCGCCAATATTCGCGGAAGTAGTTCGAGTTGAAAAGTATTTTCTATAATTGATATTGTACTGATGACAATTTTTTCTCACAGCTTTTTACATTCAAAACTAAGAAAAAAAAGCCATAGAAGCTGAAAATTTGATGCGATGGACCCAAAACTTGGGCGATCTCTATTTTTTTTTTTTTAATATTAGAATAGAAAGAAGAGTAGATTCACGTGAAGAATTTGTTGTACGATGACAAAAATTCTCAAAGATGGAGTTTGAAACAATCATTTCCCCCGAAAAGGCACTTTTTATCGTTTCTTTTGTTATTTTTTCATAAATATGAAAGTAATTCACCTGGATTCAGTGACCAGACCTTAAAAAGGTTGTTGGTGAATTGTTCATAATTGTAGTTCAAGTGAACTCATATCGTTTTATGTATTTGGTGTTAGTTTGGTCCGATGACAAGTTCCAAGTTTCTCATCACTCCCGATCGAGGACTGCACTAAAAATCGGATTGGATCTTTGCAAATTTTGATAAGTGAATGTATTCAGTAAAGAAATCCGCGATAAAAATTTTACTGAAAATCGCATTATTTTGGGCCTTTTTCAACCCGAACTACACGATCCTTAACCCCGTCGACTATTTCGACAAAAGAAAAGAAAAACTCCGTTATCAATTAGCCACCGGAAGTCGCCTCCCGGCTGATCTAACCGGCGATTTGTCCGTCGACGGTATATCTGTGTTTAGAACGTTAAATATCGAGGATAATTAGACGCGGTTCCGTCTCTCGTCGTGCTGGGTGAACACTAAGCGGTAATAACCGGGTTCCATCAATCGTGGAGACTGTTAAACGACTCGGGTTGGATTACGAGTGTATACAGATTGTAATTAGGATTTTTTTTCCGAGAAGTTTCAAAAGACGTGACAATAATTGCAACGAATGTCTCACGTTTCGGGACAATTAGGAACGGGGGACGGATAGTAATCAATGTTTATCCACCATGGGGTTCTCGTTTCGTTGTTTACCGTCGTTAAATGAAATTTTACTTTACCGGGCGGGTCGGGTGTATAAGGCGTAAAATACGGTCCGCAATAAGACCGGAGACGGGAGTAAACGAGCCATTACTCGTTTCTCTCTATACGAGGTACCTATACACCTCCAGGTTATTTTCCGTGAGATTGTTGTACCTGGTTTTTGTATTAATTTTACACCAACCGATTTGGATACTCGATTGCCCCGGTGTTTTACGACTCTCGGGGATTATAGAGTAGCAGCTATTGTCTACGGCTCTGCATACGCTATTTCCAACTCTCCATTCTACGGTCTATCTATCCGTACCCTCAATGCAACCACCAGCCTTTGTTCCCATGGCGCACAGGTAAGAGAATATGGAAAGTGGAGCGGTTACGACTCCGGGTCATATTGTCGGTAGGATAGCGTCGTTTACGACATTTTCCTTCGAAAGTCGTTCGGGGTGAACGCAGGTATAGGTATAGGTATAGGTATAGGTATAGACAGCTCGCAGAAAATTTCTTCGTGGTAGATGGAAATGAAAGAATGGAATATAATAAAGGGAGGGAGAAAGAAAAGAGGGTGATATAATTTATTGCAAGTTAACAAGGTATTATTCAGTCGTCGAGCCGAGAGCACGCAACACAAAGCTCGGTGGTATTGGGCGGTATATATAATTGAACAAAGTCGTAAAAACCGCCAGGGTATAGAAAGACTACGTACAGAAGAAACCTGTACATTTTCCTCGATAATAATTATTGATTCTCAGGATATAATTTCCGGCGTCCTTTCACTTCGTTTTTGCTGAATATGAAATTAAAACCACTCTTCGTATACTTTTTAAAGTGTACAAAATTATAACTTGCCGTTCGATCGTTGAGAAGTATGAAGTATCATAAGTACAGAGCAATTTTCTTTTCTTGCACCAATTCTCGATGTTGCAGGTGCAACACTTGCTCGTTTGCGGAAACAAAAAAACAACATCGGTAATCATCATTGCTTCTAAGAACGATAATCAAACGCCAGACGTGTTTCACACTTCGCTCATATTTTCTGTTCAAAGAATCCTTAATCACACTTTTAAACTAATTTTGTGTAATTTTCAACCCCTTTCTCATTCCCTTCAAATAATAGAATTGTACTTTTTCTTGTTTATATGGATTCAATATTTACACAAATTCAATATATTATTCATAGATATCTGAGTGGTTTTTCTGAAACATGAAATTTTGCGAAAAGAAAAGTATAAAACACACATATTGAGAGACAGAATTGAATAAACTGAATCGTTTGAGGGATTCCTAAGACAAATTTTACGTATACGCCAATTAAGGGGGTACATACACCTTACACCTTAAAATGTAAAAAAAAAGTCAAAACTGCCAAAAGTCATTTTTCATATTTTAGAATTTTGGGAACACATTTTTCTTTGTCTATGATGCACAAAATAAAATCTATCAGTGCATCGATTCAAGTTCTTCTGGTCTCAAACTATTCAGTAAAGAGGCCTTCTCAAAATGAACAGAGAACTTCTTGAGTCGATGAAAATTGTACCAGATATTCATTATTTTCTAGAATTAAAAAGCCTTTTTCTGTTCTCATACGTAATACGTTACTTTTCATGATAACTCGAGTAAAAATGAAGTTATGAAAAAGCTATTTGTTCATATTGAAAAGGCGTCTTTACTGATCAGTTTGAGACCAGAAAAACTGAAATCGGTCCACCGGTAGATTTTATCTAGTGCATCACAGACAGAGTAAAAATTCTCTAAAATAATGTGAAAACCATTCAAAAGTCTCAAAAATGACTTCCGGTAGTTTTGACATATTTGAAATTTCAAGGTGTATGTTCCCCCGTAAAATGTTCAAATTTGCCGTTTCCATTGATTCGGGTAGTAGTTTCTCTGAGGTGTAAATTTCTCAATAAGAATTTGACGCACAATATAAAGAGTAGAATCGGTGCAAAATTGATATCAAAATGTGCGATTCGGTATTTGGTAATCGCGCGATAATACATCGTCGATTATCCCGCGGCGGTCTCGTTAGCGGAGGTGGTTTGGGTCGACGGGGGTCACCCGGTCTAGGGGTGCCGGGGTCTTGACACATCGTTCACGGGCTTGGTTAAGCGCAACAAAAGTGTCGGCGCGTCGCGGCGTGAACCGACAACCGCCGACGCGGACGTCGTGTCATGGCGACGTAGGGGAAGGCGGAGGTGAAGGGGAGCGCTGCGTTCTCATGCCTCCTTGATGGGGTAACAAAATCGGAACTCTGAAACGTGGATGGGGGGGATTCGAACCAGGCCTCGTCGGCTAGGTCCTCGACGAGGGGAGGTAGGGGAATACCGAGGGAGGGAACGGCCCGAGCCATGGCGGTCGGTGAGGGCAGTCGCGATTCAGAGCTTCGAGTGGAAGCTTGGATACGGTCGGTGTGAAAATTCCCCAAACCCAACAAAAAAGAGAAAAAAAAA
>JAFFZH010015085.1:74415-94179 GCA_018420115.1 Euura saliciscinereae | reverse complement strand
ATAGGTCATTTGATGTTTAAAGACTCCTGATGCAAGTAAATGAATGAATTTATAGTGTTTGTTAATTTAAAAAAAAAAAATCGAAAATTTTTCAGGGGGGCCCACTTTGCCCGCTGGGGGCCACTTTGCCCGCAATTTTTCAACTTTGCGGTAGACGCTAATTTTCGGTCAGATTTTAGTTTTTTGGTGAAAATGAAAAGATTCAGTGACTAAAAACTCAACTCGCAACATTATTTCCTTAAGGGGACCACTTTGCCCGGCCCTCCCCTATATGTGTTTCCTGCACACAGACACCTATACCTACATCAGGTTTAACGTGGGCAAAACATCGCTACCTAACGGACGAGGAGATGAATGCGCGGGGATATGGAGTTTGATGGGATTGAATGAATCAAGGGGGTTTCTCGGCATGTGTGGAGGAGGATGGGAGAACGCCTTTCGTATCGAAACGTGGTCAAAACCTGCCCTGGATTATTATACCTTTAACGAAGACGAGAGAGAGAGGATGAACGTAGAATTCGGGAAACAGCGGGTCGTCTTTGCGACCGATTATTCAATTCGTTCCCAGGGAAGAAACAAACAAGTCTGGAGGGACGAGTGCCGAGAGGCGGAAATGGGATGACGAGTGTTGAAGCTGATTGTTGCACGTGATGTGGTCGTAAATTTGTCGAAAGGTGGGAACAAGTTATCGAGAGAGTACGTATATTAGGTATGTCATGCGTGCCTATACCTTCCTATATACATACGAGAAGAACTCCTTACATACCTATAAGAAGATATTTGGAAAGCTCCAAGAGCGAGGTCTGCAACGGCTCCTATAATCTCATCTAGTTCGCACCCCAAGAGCATTCGTTGGAGAGGATCGGTTACATTAGATTCTTAATTGATAAAAATCATCCCTCACGAATGTTTTTTCGCCCCTCAGAGGGAGCGTGGAGTTTAATTGTTAGGGGGACGTGACTGCGCGGAAACGGAATTATGTTTGTTCGTTCGAGTAGTCGACTCCCGCAATTTTTCTCATCTTCACAGAGTATTATACCAACATTATATATTTTCGGATAATTTAGGCCAATTACCGAATTCGGTTCCGACTGACGCCTGCCGCAATATATCGCTACAGTCCATACAGTCTATTACATAATACGTTAACGCACGTCCAGATAATTGATCTATTTTTCAGTCACAAAGGATATGCTTGTACCAAAGTCGCGATACATTGGTTCATTGTTGTTGCCAATTCAAGAATTACGTGAGTTTGGGGTGAGGTTTACATCGTCGAGTCCTTATAGTTCCCGTGTAGCATGGTCGGCAGAAGGAAATGTGAAAAAAGTCCCGTATACTCGGCTTCCTCGATGCGGTACGAAATCGCCTCGGATATCGCACGGCAGACGTCATCCCAGTCAGTTCTCGCGGCATCGTTCCGGAGTGTGGGACACTGTTTCGGCGAAACCCTGGCATAAGCTGGTTCTCGCGCTTTACAGAGTTCCCGCTATCGACCCTCACTCGGCCCCCGCCTGCGTTTACGTGTTTTTTCTCCGCACGTAAATCGGTGGCAGAAATTAATCCTCCCCCAACATGCCCGGGGGTGATTAAAGTTCTAATTAACTCGACGAGAAAATGGGAACGGCACTCCAAATAGTGTCACATCTACAAAGTGATTTTTGCATTTTTGCATTTCCAGAACCCAGCGTATCCTCAACGCATGGCTGCAGCTTATACGAATATCTACCGGTTCATGACCAAAGTATCAAAACATCGGTAGATATCGGAATATCGTCGAAAAAATGGAGAATCACCTATGAACGAGCCAATTCGCTTACTAATGAAATCTGAATACACATTTTCGGTATCGCAGTATTTATCAAATGTCAATTAACAGATGTCAATACCGAACCGTTTTATCAGAAAAGATACGGAAATACCGCGCACCCCTAGACTGCAGCTGAATCGGCAAGTTTTTCTGGACCGAATTACTGCAAGTATAGCGACGGGGATCTTTTCGTCGTGAAATTCTAATTTCGTGGCCGGTTTTATTACGATAATGGTGCCGACTTGAGACAAGTCTGTGAAATACTTTCACGATTTCACGACAAAGGTTTATTTCCGAAGGTGAAACTCGGGTCGGATGCAGGGGGGGATAACGGGGCTGCATGGAAGCGTGTGTCTGTAGGCGGAGGAGAGACCCTTGCGCCAAAGTGCTGGCGAATGGGTTCATTTTTAACTCTGTCGTGCGCCGAGGCAGGGAACCCCTCATAGAAAACCAGGCTATAACTGTTGGGCCTATACTCCGACATTCTTCCTCCCTTTCCCTTTATACCCTCGAGTCTCGACGGTCATTAGATTCTCTCTGACGGATACGCCCGCGGGACCCGGCACCCGGCACCTGCTGCAGGCCACAGTCGGCTCTGTATACCCGCACTACCACCTACCCAAGTGTATATTGCAATGAAAAGCTCAATCGACTGTTTGCGGGCGTATCGCGAGAATTTCCAATACTCAAGGTACGATTGCGAGCGACATGGTGCTCCTCTTCATCGCTCGAGAAACATAACCGGGGTCGGCACGCAGGTGCTGCCTATACTAATACTACGCGAATATGAGACGGATGCCGTACCGTACACCGTGCATGTGTGTCACACTGTGGATACAAAGGTAGCGTGGTGCATTGCAGCGTGCCTAACGGTTGGTGAAGTAATCAAGTGTGAGGGAGGCCTTTTGAGCGTCGTCGTACCCCGGTATCTCTCGCGTGTGGGATGCGTTAAAGTGGTCCATTCAGCCTGCAGCCTGACGCATACTACATTACCGGAAGTGGCAGTTAGAAGCTTTATTCATCGCGTAGGATAATCTGTCTTTTAATTTCAATTATTCTCACCAAACCTATCCGTCTACGTTGTACATGTACGTGCTACACCACTCGGCCGTTACGTACGTTACACACGCGACGTCGTCATGCAATTCGGCACAAAAAACTGCGTCTAGTAGGCATCGATGCGTATGGCCTGTAACTCGAGTATTCACAGGTGTGTTAATTACCTTCCGCAACATCTCCTCCAAGGACTCCATTTCCAGGGCGGAGTTGTTGTTCTCGGCTCGCACCGGTTGAACCATTGATGAGACGTTTACTCTTGAAGGAAACAATACTTGTCCCGGGCACGGTGAACTGTCATCTGTATCGACGGAACGCTCGTCTTTTTATTTCAGCAGCAGCAATAGCAGTCTTCCTCAAACCCCATCGTCAATGATTTCTTGCCAACGACCGAATACGTGCGGACTCGACCGAACAAACGGGGATAAGGATTCGATAAAAATTGGTCGCATGTCAACTACCCATAAATTATAAAGTCGAGCTTGAAAAAGTGCCAAGATATATTATCGCGTCGTACATGAGGCAATGAAGGTCTGTTTCAACTGTAGAATAAATTACGCTATCGCGCTTTTTGCCTCGTTTCTTCTTCATTGGTTTTTTATCGTTATTTTTTCAATTATTTTTCTCCATTTCTGTTCTTCCGTTTCACTCGATTCCATGGAGTATATAATATATTCGGTTTGTTAGTCAACCATGCCGTTGTATACCTCGAGGGCGGCACTCTCGTTCCTACATACGCACTATTTTTGGTCCGAGTATTTTTAAGCCAACTTCGGAGCGGACTTGATTTTTCAGTGAAAAAAAAAAAACTGCTGCCGACGACAAACGCCAACCAAAGTTTTGGAATTACAAACTAATATACAACAATAAAGTCTTCTGACATTGATGGCTTTTTCACAAATTGATAGATTCATTCACTTTTAGTGTCCACCCGGCACCCGGTATGTCACTTTTGCACCAATCGAAACACCGTCGTACATCATGCCGTACGCTGTACCAGGAATTTACAGCCGTTTAGTCACCAGGTGCTAATGAATCACGACGAGGTATACCTACGGTATAACTATAATCACTAACCGAAGAAGCGATAATGGCCACGTAGCAGGTGCAGCGCTGGGTGAGTATGTAACGAGAAGCATAATCCGAATGCGGGTAAAGGGCGAACAAGATACCGTAGTGTCGCCCGTTTTACGAACTCCACCAGTCAAGTACACATGATCCGAGGGACCTCGCTCAAGTTGACAACCAATCTACTCCGAGAGAATCGAGGCGGAAGCACCTTGGTGAAAAGTCACCCGGTCAATTATCGGGGCCGTGATGCAAAACGAACGCAAGATTCGTCGGATCGTCAATGTTGACTCGATTTCCAAGAGAACAACCTCCGGTACTTCTGAATTCGAGGCCCACGTCAACGTGCAACTTTGCAAATGAACGAGCCGGCAAGTTCAAATTCCACATTCAATCGGTCAATTATTATTCAATGATAATTGTAATTCATCACACGATTCCATCACAAGTGATCCACCCGCAAAACGTATTGTCGATAATCGCGAGTGGGGAAATTCTTAAATCGCGTTACTCTTTTTCCTCTCCAGTCCCTCGTCACTTGTTTTTTCTAAATTCAACTTTAATCAAGTCGTGCGAGAAGAATGGCGATGCTAGGGGTGGTGCGAAATAAATCACGACGCGCCAACGTCGAGCGAAAGGTTGTTTATCGTTAGATATGCGTTAGAACGCATCTATGATACGGAGATTCGATGCGATGCGGTGCGGTGCGGTGCAGCGCGCGCTACCCCTGTCACCGTGGCGGTAGAACTGATTCGGATTCCTCTGTGTTGGCGCCCGTAGCGGAACGTCGTGCCGACACGCCGACAAGCCGCGCAAGCTCGCTCACACACCGAAACCGAAATACATGCCGTGACTGTACGTACGCGACTCTCCGAGAGCGTCCCTGCAGCCGTCCGCTGCCGGCGCGGGCGGATGCAGTGATTCGAATTGCCGGGGGCGTATCCGATTCGCGATTTCATTCCCTGACCCAACTTATAATACCAATGTTGCCAGGAGTAAGCTACCTACTTGTTTTACCGCCTTTCGACCCCCATACCAGCTCTTTGGGAAAACTCTGCGGCATTCGTACGCGCGATGCAGAGACGAAAATTCGACTCCCGAACGCTAATGAACGTCGAACGGTGTGAGACTCTGCTTCTTTTGAAAATCCGTGTTCCATTGCCGGATCGTGAGACGTTAATACGTCAAGATGTTTATCGGCCACGGTGTTAGTCGGCCAACGATTTGTTTGAGACTCGGCCGCGGCTGCGGTACCTCGAAAACGTAATGCAAGGACGGCAACTATACTTGTTTGTTTCTTACAGTTTCAGGACGAAGAAGCCGTAGGTCGAAAGGTGAACTTTTGTGATACGACATTGCAGATTGTAGCCGGATCTCGGATCGTCTCTTGGGGGTGACCCGTGACTACGTCATTTGACAGTGTTTGATGGATTTTGGGTCGTAAACATTCGGGTGGAAATTCGGGGACGGTCTTTCCGCGGAGGAATTTCACTGCAAATACCAGACATACCATAACGGCTGGTCATATTATACGCTGCACGGGGTCAGTTTAATAAAGCAATGTCGGTGCCCCGCAGGTTTAATTAACCAAGGTTAATACTATAAAATTAATTAATCACCAGCTGGCTCCGGGGTTACCGAATGAGAACATCCAGCCACCCATCGGATCGCGAATAGCGTCGATAACCATTCCATGTGTAATGAAATTATCAGTAAATTTGAGTTGCACCGAAAATCCGACGCAGTCGCAGAGTTACGTCCAGACTATTTCCGACCTGCGGATACATTTTGCCCGTTTGACAAGCAGCGCGATCTTTTCATCGTCGTAAATCGCTGTTGCTGCCGTGATGAATGAAGTGTGCAAGTGTCCATACATACATCACATACCTCTGTACAATTGATAATACCCTGGACTCTGATCGTCAGTCGCCTGTTTCACCCACCAAACTGCTCGCTATAGCTACTCCAATGTATTGTTTCAAGTCAATCCAATGTTGGGAACTCCTCGCGTGCCTCGCCCTTCGAAAGCTCACTTTTCCCCGCCCGTTCCTTTCTCCTTCTCTCCGCAAACGCGCGGGACCCGCGCTTTCCGACCATCCTTCTCTGTACATCTCTCCGGAAAGTTCGATTCTCGTGCAACTGCTACCCCTTACACCCGTTTACCCTCTCCTCGAGTCAGGGCTCTTCAAGCGAGAAGCGAGAAGTGAGAAGCGAAGAGCTGTAGAATCTTAGGGCTCGTACAAGAGAGGCAGTAAACTTAGCCAGGCTATTTCAAGGCTTCTCGGAGTATCATCCAGAACCGTTGTCTCTAACGTCGACGACGCGACGTCCGAATCGAGTTAACCTTGTATATTTTAGAAACTCACAAGCACAGACGGGGACGCGAGATGGCTTTCCGCTTGTTTGCGTTCCAGTTTTCAAGACTGAGGCCCGACGACGATGATTTTTAATCAACTTTTTATTCGGGTTGGTCTAGGGTAGATGAAGTGTTTTTGGCCATCAATTGTTCCATTAGTGGCCAGGTCAATCCCGTGTCATAAAACACACTTTAACCTTTGAATAAATCGGCTTGTAACTGCATATTAATTATTGAAAATATGTATCCAAGGCTTTCTCTAAGCCGCATTTATGCTGAACTATAAGCACTAGAAATAAGTAATCAACCTTCAATAAGAGGCCACAGAGGACATTGGTTATGTTTCGCTAGCAATTGATTGAAATAAAAAGTACTACACACTATTCGTCAAGAATTTCCGCTTCTCCGCACATGTGAGACATTATGCTTTTTTTTTGTAAAAATTGCATAAAAAGTCTCCGATCTTGTGCTTCTGAAGCGAGGTGGAAGAAGAGTAGAATGGCCCTGAAAAAATGAGTAAAGTGTTCTAAGAGCGTAGAAAAAAGTAACGGGCGAGCAAATGAAGGTTTACGCATGCGCCGCTCATACTCCTTCCAAAAGGACCACTTCCAGTACGCTTCAGTGGCACAAGATGGGGGAGTTTTGACGCCCGTGTTACAAAAAATATATTTCTCATCCATACCAACCAAATTGCAACCTAATACGATGAAAACTGAGCCGGCGAAGAAAAATTTCACCACGTTTGAGCACTTACAATTAGATTCCGTTTAGAAGGTGTACAGTAGAGCGTCGATTATCCGAACGTCAGTTATTCGAAACGTCAATTATCCGAATGGCGATTTGCTTTATCCGAAACGTCAATTATCCGAATGGCGATTTGGTTTATTGGAAAATTGTCGACTTTTTAAAAAATAAACAGATGTAAGAACTCAAATATATAAGAATGTTGATTATTTTTTAAAGACATACATATCTAACTTTGTTCTGTATCATTGAATGATACGATGATTACATGTTTTCAGTTCACTAAAATGTACTTGTGATAATAACCTATTGATGTTCATTGTAGTTAAATATATGTATACATATATAAATTTCATCATTTCGAAAGAATCGACGTTTTTTCGCCCACGGAATATTGCTGTTCGGTTATCCGAAATTTCGATTATCCGAAAGGCACCCGGTCCCAATTGATTCGGATAATCGACGCTCTACTGTATCAGTGAAATGATTTCCTGTGTTTAATCCAATGAGGTTCTTCGACTCCAGAATCGCATAGGGATTTTTTTTATTTTTTTTTTAAATAAATTTATTCTCTCAATTTCTCTCTCAATTTTCAGCATAATTTGACAAATAAACAAATAAACTCATTTATATAGCTACTCACAGTGATTATTCACAATTTATACAAAAGGGTGAAAGAATAATCCGGGAGGAATATGTCTGATCGCACCGGACTGGTAAATTAATCTATGAATTGTTATAATCATCTTGAATCGGGACCGACATTTGCGGGGTGGAGGAGAACTAACAATAGGCGAACGTACGATCCTAGTTAAGGTGATAGGATTGAGGTATAGAGAGTTCCATCTTCCGAAGAGATAATGTTGAAAAATTTGGGATACATCATCGACTCGCTGGCATATCAAAACGTCAAACAATATTTGATCGCTAAGTCTGTGCGTCGACTGCGCAGACTTTACCTATAGATAGGTCGTGGAATCGATTATGGCTGAAAACGATCAGATTGAAAGTTGAGCTCGTATTCTTGAGCCTCGAGAGTTTTCGGTTCTTTGGAAAGCTTTTCTGTATCCGTGTGGCGCTACGGAGAGAACTTGTGCTGGAGCATAATGACACGAATACCAGGACCTCGTCATCCTCGGGCGTTATAGGCTGAGCCATCAAAACCCCGTACCGTGGTGCCTACAAGAATAGGTAGGTATATGGGTGTATGCGATAGAAATATAAACTATAGGCGGAGAAAGTGTGCGGTCGCGGTGTCGCCCCTCTCATCCAGCCCGTTCCTGTTTGAGCGACCAGAAAGTGATAAATTGCCTTCGGTCGCATCCATCATTGTCATATACAGAGTGTGGAACCGGTACATAAACCATACCCGCGGTAGCTGGCTAAGATAATCACTGTACGTATGTACCGATGGTCCAAAAAATGAAAATGATATCTTCT
This sequence comes from Euura saliciscinereae, assembly GCA_018420115.1. Lineage (NCBI taxonomy): Eukaryota > Metazoa > Arthropoda > Insecta > Hymenoptera > Tenthredinidae > Euura > Euura saliciscinereae. Next base: position 85,705 of record JAFFZH010015085.1, on the reverse strand, counting down.
GGGTATCTGGATCTCGATATGAACATGGTAATTTTTAATAATGCTTTCAGGGCTGGCACTTCCACCGGAAGCTGCATACGGGCGAGTCTTTTCCTCGAACCCGGCGACCCAACAACTTTGAACATCGCCCGAAAAGACGTATCGGCGAAACTCGGTTCACGGTCCAAACTTTGCGTTGAAATTGATTTTCAACTTTTCATATTGTAATTTGACCAGGTCGTATATATGCCCTCATACCTTGCACTCCGATCGACAACTATTCCTTCGCCATGAGCTGGTTGATGAGAATTTCATTTTCTGCATCCGTGCTTATCACGCGATCAAATAATGAAACTCTGAACTCGGCACCTCGAGCGTTCGACAGGCATGTTTTACTACCAGGTAAAAACTAAAGAGAAGAAAAGCAAAAATTGTAATTTCTTCACACGTGAAGAAAACTGATAGTGGCGCAAATGATGTCGCCATACTGCTGCATGGCAAATTACTTTTATTTCACGGTTTCCATTTACCGCCATAAAACTGGTAACTTTTGACCAGAATGATCAATAATTTGATCGGGGGTAACTCTATTACGCCATCTTGTATTATTCTGTAAAAATAGAGGCCCTGGCCTGAGCCCCGACGCTGATCGCTCCCTCGATCGCTCTTTGCACGAGAGCTACCCTAACAGAGTCGAAATCCTCGCATCAATGCTCCCTCATCCGCGACGAGATTGGCGTTATTATTTACCAGAGAGCCTATTGTTCAACTCAACTTAGTCCTCGTCTGCCACGGACTCATTCAACGGGCTCTGCGGTCGCTGAATGAAGCCCGGGCTTTATCTGGACAACAATACACTCCAGAGGACATTAGTATCACTCGTGCTCGTGTTACACTACGGTATTATACGTAAATACGTGTACTTGTTCGTAGATTAAACACTGAACTTTAGTGAATCAAGTGCTACTTTTTATATTCGCCTATAGGTATCGCTTTAACTAATATCAAAGTCACTGTTACAAAAACTCGAACAATTTGAGGAACAGTTGTCCTCGGGAGTTTCGGTATTCGTGGTATGTTTTCCACTCTGTGATACATTTTACGTATATTCACACCACACGGCAAATCTTTCATGTGGAGCAAGGAGAATTAGGAAGCAAGCGAAGGCGGAGAGCAATACCGGGGAAAATAGGCGAAGAGTGTCGTCGAATTATCGACTTGCGTTTCTGCACCCTGATGTAGGTATAAGAAGGGGTCGAAGTAGGGAATCTACCCATGATCTTATTCAATAGTCTTACGGTGGTCGTTTTGCCGCAAAGACGATAATTTTGCCACATTACTCCGCTCCGGAGTAATCAACGTAGGTGCTCGCTGTTGCCCACTACTCGACCTATATCGTATGTGTAAATACCCGCGTACGTACACGCGTGATACCTTCTTTGAGTTGACATGAGTAATATATAGAGCACAGATACCCACAGATTATGCGGTGGCGATGGGTAAACGAGGTGAGGGTTCCGGGTGCAGGTGTAGCCTACGTAGGTATTCGAGGGATTCTGAGATCCCTAATTAGCACGGACCCCTCTTGACATATTTAACGGCGAGTGGGAAACACGTGTGACGTAATCCTCCCGGAAGCTTTCCAAGTTGAGAGATTGGGACGGGAATTGAGTTAATTTGAGTAAAGGATGATTTTCGTCAAAACCTGGGGAGAAAAACCGAAAGCCATTCATACGAAATTACGGACTGGTATTCTGTACCGCGGCAGTAATCAATAGTATAAGGCTATACAAACGTCTAAAATTTACAGGGCTATAATCAGGGCTAGGGCAAACAGACGGCAGCGACGCGGTGGTCACTAGGTATACATACAAAACATTCGTTTCAAATCTAGAGTGAATGGATAAGTTCGTATAGGTACAGTGCGAATCCTCGAGATCCAGCGCGCAGGCGCGATTCGCGATTGCCAATCGTTTCGGTGGCTGCGAGATCCTTGAATGGCTGCAGTGCGCTACACGTGTGAGTGAGTATAGGTACAGATGGATTACGACAGTGATGCAGGTTCTTCGACTATTATGCTATTACATGCATTACCGTAGGGCGTAGATCCTTATGCTTCGATCGTTTTTACTTTTGGAAATTTTCCCCAAATCGCAAGCCCTATCGAGCCTTTTGTTAGCGCAGACAAAACTCTACGGAATTGAATATTGATTTCCTTTGAAAGCGCGTTGTGGAAGATAAGTACCCCCCGCATAAGGTCCAAAACGCGTAGCCCGAGCGTAGCCAAACCACAGTCACTGACACTGTCAAAATTCTATATACAGTATGTATGTATATCAGTGGTATACACAGATCGCCGAGGGCGGATCCTTGTGAGCGAACGCGATGGAACGCTCCGGACGCTGTAGAGTTCTGTTGGGTCGGGACTGAAAAATAAGAAGAAAGCAAACCCACCGAGTCCAGCTCCTCTCATGCATGCCGGTAACTGCCGATTGTGACCATTGCCAACCGCAAATGAACCATCCGGGACTTGAATCAGTTCAATCTCGCTCCCGATTGAGTGATAAACGCCAGGATAAACATGTAGTAGGGCTCTTTTTCAATTAAACTCATTCGCCAGTCCTCCCAGTGTCGCTTGTCAGCTATCCTTTCTTCCATCCGGGTTATCGGCTGGCGTATCTTCCACGTCCCTTTACATACCGTAGGGCACGCGGGTCAGCAGCTCACATCTACCGCAATCACGTAAATAAACTCGGTGAGATAATATTATCCTCTGATCGGTACGGTTACCACACTCTCTATATTTTGAATCAATGAAACCAGCGACTGTTCACGTTCGAAAAAAAAAACGAAAAAAAAATCAATGCAATACTCATGACTGGCAAACAGTGTACGATTCAAAGATGATTTTGTGTTACCAGGGCGTTTCCTTCTACCCGCGAACGGCCTGAGCATAATTCTGCACGTATAGCTTTTATTATACATCTGTACCTATCACGCGCACACGAAACTCGGACAACGGCCCCTGTTTCGTCCCTGAACAAGGTGGCCCGCGGATTGAAGGGCTTCAGGGGTTTCATCGAATACACTTTCGCATATAAGATGTGGTCTCTGGTGCAGCGTGTGCGAAATACAGGTGCTCAAAAAGTCGCGCTAGCGTCGGCATGTAGCAGGCATGGGGTTCATATAGCTTATTGTTAGATCGGTGGACAGTCTAGTTGCTAAGCGCACCCGACCGCTGGTAAGATTTATAATCGTTCTCGATTCAAGAATCAGAAACGAAAACACGTTTCTCAATTTTATTTAATGGAAAATTTTATTCAACGAAAAAGGCGTTCATGCGCCTGTGTCTCGCATTTTCAGACATAAATCCGAAATCTCCTTGGCTCAGAAACGAGAAGGTTGATTGTGAATGATATCTGTAGCGTGTGTACCGCAATCTTGGGAGATACGCAGACTTTTATAGGCGTATATGGTATGGATTTTAGCAGGCCTCGTTTCGAATCAATTACTTTCCTGCCAGTCGTTGTGGATACCGGTTGTTGCACGTTGTCGAAGGTAGAGAAAAAACAAAGGGGAAGGGTGCCAATAGGAGAAGAGGATCCGGCATTGCAGCTATATAGCTCCAGGACGAAAAATCAGTTTCCGGGGGCTTCATGCAGTCAAATTCATAGCAATTCGTTGAATATGTGTGCATTCACCCGCATGTACGCACACAGGCGTACCGCCATACATTACGTAGGTATAAGTACTACCTGTCGGTGGGTGTATCTTTATTCTATGTAGAATAGTATTTCACTAGGGCGGGTCGCGAGCGGCGGCTATCCAGGTAGATAATATGGAGTATACTATGGAGAAGCGTCGGAGTATGTGCAAGTATCGCAGACGGATTTTCGCGAGTAATTGACAGGTGGGCAATAGATGTTCAGTTCATGTTCAGTTCAGAGGCGCAAAACACGTCATTCGACGTTATGACCGTACGCGTATGTTCACAGACGTAAGCGCATTCTATACTTGTTGGGAGAGGGGGGGTTATGTAATCCCTCGCATAACCAAGACGTGTCCATCAAATAATCTCTGAGGAGTGATCCGTCAGAACTTATCGAAACGTTCCTAAACCCAATTCTAGAGATGTGCGGATGTATAGACAAAGTTTCGTCCTTTTTTACTTTTTGTTTCCCATGTCGTATAGATCTACAGTCGTATTGTCAAAAGGAGATATACTGGCAACCCACCCTAACCCTCCCCTCGTGAGCCTATACATGCCATCCCATATATTCACAGAAAACTACACCATCTTTCCCTTTGGGGGGACGAGGTGCTGGGATACGCGGGGCTCCGTGCACGACACAACTTACACAAATACGTACACGATACGAATGAAACTTTTGATTTCTTTTCCGCATACCGAGGCACAGGTAGGATCGCGGCCTCGTCATCTTAAATGGGTGCAGATGAAACCAGTCGGAAATACAGCTACGTATCCGTAAACCAAATTGCTTTTTCACCACACCTGCACGGAAAGTACGACTTTTGGCCCGCTGCGTGAACGGGAAGTCGTGCTTTCCGATGCAGGGGGTGGTGAAAAATAGCATACTCGCCTTCGGCTCGGGTGTCAATCTCACATGCAGTTTGGAATAGCCTACTTTCCCTCCCTAGGTGTGTAATATACTATTCACTTCACGTACACTCCGGAGTGCTTTATACGGAAACGTATGATAGCTGCTGCTCGTCCGTAGCGAGTATTTGGAGCGTATCAGTGTTAAATATGCGGATTTATTCGTGAAACAGGATTAACGACATATTTGAGGGGTGAAAAAAAAACTGTCTGCCTTACCCCTACCCACCCGTATTGTGTAGCCAATGCTCGTTACGCGACTTTGTCAACTCCCAGCGCTGCGAAATTTCAACAATAAGGTTGCAACGCGTTCCCCTAACAAAGTTAGGTATATCCGGATAACCAATAAGGCAACTTGTGATTTCGATCCAATTGAAAGCTTAGGTACATCAGTTTCAGATTCGGATCCACGTTCAACCGACAAACGGTATAACGTGCGTGGAAATATACTTGATACCGACCTAGGAGATACCTTATCTGAAATCAAACGTATAATGTTTCATTGTTTCGAATTTCATCATTATTGACGAAAACTGTCCAAAAACTAAAGACTACTTGACTTTTCTCATCCACGAGGATGCGAAACCCCTTTACTTTATAGGTCAGCTCGCGTGTTGGCCCAGATATCGGTATCTGCTTTATGCTTCGACGGTTCCGATCGATGTGTCGATTGATATCACAGAGAGAATGCAACACTCTTTTCCGTATTAGAGTTTTCTTTTTGTTCACAATTATTTTAAATGCCGACATCTTTGAAGTATCAGTTATTCATAAATCATAAGTATAGGTACATCCAGAATGACCTATAGCGATTTTCCTGTCCAGTCACAAAAAGTTTGATCAATGATGAGCATTGGCATCTGTATGGTGGTCGGTTTCGAATCCTGAGCCCTGAACCCTGAAACCCGACATCGCGTCGGACAGTACACAATGTTTTACACATACGTAGACCGAGCAGCGAGGGAGGAAACGTTGGTCCCCACGTGCGGGGTCTTGATAGGGCAATGACCGATCGTAGAACGTGTACCTATTGTCACCTGCATCTTGCAGTACCCGTCGATGGATGATTCGGCGTGCAGCCCAGCGATTAGATAATTGTGTGGCATGCGCGTGAAGTAACTGTTTTTGGACAAGGTTATGTTTTCAGTACGAGACATTGGCGGCGGCCTAGCGATCAATGAGGCAACGCCAACAAAAGTACTAATAACATAATCCTCGCCGATCAGTTACTTAACGCAAAGACCTAGAAGTTGATTATTGGATTGTGTTACAAAATTTTTCGTCAGGATCTTTCGTCGCTGTCGCACCTCTCAAAATTGTTACCTAAAATTAAGGCACTTTGTCATCGGACGCCTTGGATACGTATGAACTAGTGGAACCGCGAAACAAAGCTTCCCACGAGCACGATCGGTGCGATCCTATTTCTATAACTTCCTCCGTGGCACAAGACATTCATGAAACTTCTCACCTGCATGTATTACACTGCACACAAACTTTTCCGCGAATTTTGATCACGAACTGGAAGTCGGCCAGTCTGCGGATCCACCCAAGTTCGGGAACACTTTTCACTGATTACGTAGACAAAGCTATAGAGATTTCCATCCCACCCCCAAGTAGGAGTATACCGCGGGTAGGGTAGGTAGCTACTCGTTACTCAACTACCTCTGTAGCTCTGCTACTTGGTTGCTGTACAGTGTACACCGTGGAGTTCGTTCTTGCGGATGCTTCCAGACCCTCGAGCTCCGTCACACTCGTTATTCCTACCCACAACGTAGGTCGTAGGTAATAATACTATACGTAGGTGCAGTGTTTCTCTTGAATGGGTTTCCCTCTTCTCCTCATTGACATACTCGCGGTCTTACGTCTCCGACGGAGCTCGAGGGAGGTTTCGTCGTCATCTCTGTGTATCCTTAACTTGTCTCCAACAGTTTGGTTGCCGCACTATACAGGGTGTTCCGGAATGCTGACACGTCATGGTTACTGGCCATGGCCAGGGTTCCGTGACGTAAAATAAGACTAGAATTGAAAAGTCAACGCATAATCGAAGCCGGAGTTTTATCATCTTTCTTCGTCGTACCGGGGATGAGTCAATGCCGCTAATTTCAATCAATCGCCCTCCGAAATTGATACTTTTTCCTATCAGATCAAATGACTCGACGATTAGATACTTGCAGGCACTCTACGAAGAATTCAACCTGGCGAAGCTACATTTTCTTTTTGATTGAAACAAAAAAATCGGAAAAATCTAAACAACTGCTCCGTTTAGAACCCGCGTATCATGCCTACCTGCAGCTGGTATCGTTGGTTCCTACACTTACCTATAGGTATGCCGTACGTGAACGCGGGGGTTCATACGTCCGTGATGACACGCCACCGTTAGCGATGCCTGTGCGGGGTGTATAAACTTGTAGCATTCAAGCATATTAATCAACTCTGGTCTTTGTCCACGCATCATCGTCAAATCATTATCATAATGGTCACGATGGTCAGTATACATATGGACCAGGACGTCAGTGACCGACAAATGGTAGATAGAAGAAATCCGCAAGCAACGCACCGGCATACTGTACCTACTAGACCCATATATCCGAGTTGAGGCACATCCACACATACTATACGCGGGTGCTATAGTACGTATTGGCACACTTAAATCAAGATAATGGGGGATATTTCACGGTAATGTAACGGGTGGCTGCAGCGATTCTGGTATTCTATAGGTCCCAGGGGTGGCCGGGCCTGCTTCTGGGCTCACCCGACCGTCATCTGTATCAATGGATACAATACGCTATAATCCCCATCCCATCCCATTCCATCCCACCCGTAACCAGTTTCAGTTACTCATCCCTCACGCGCGACATCCATCTCGCTCGCTGCTGCTGCGTATATTACGCAACGTGATACGCGGAAACTTCCTGGATTGCTTGCACTGCGTACGTGGCAATGTATGGTCAATCTTATAACCCATTTTCCTACAGTATGCAGCTATGGTGCGGATATTACGGTACGCTCAACCTTGTCCCTATAATCTTTGCTCGAATTTCCAATTTTAAACCCGAAATCAACACCTCCAAACGGTCCAGATATGACAATGAGTTAATGATACATATATAACTAGACATATATTAAGAGCCGACCGACAGATTCGTACCAACTTGTATTCCTGGCACTCGAAGGCGGTTGGTAAAGTTATACCAAACTGTATATATACATACCTAATACCTACACCTTTGGTGCTATTCGTCAATTCAATGGGCCGACGCGGGCAGTTTCTAGGGTCCTACATACTGTCGATGTGCCTTATCTGTGGGGGCGACGATTACGTTAAACTGGAACTCGTGCCTCTGCATACTAAACGGTAGGGGCAACCCCGACGCCTTTCCCTCCATTCCACCCCTATACAGCTTTTCTCCCGTCGCTTGGCCGACGTGCCTGTTCATCTTCAAGCGGGTGAGGCGAGTGGTTCGCGTTCTTATAGGTAAGAGGCAAAGACAGTAGAGTTCAAGTGGAAGCCCCCCTCGTGGCTTCCGTTTGAGTTACAACGACTTATAGGTGTAAGGTGAGTTGAGCACGAGAGTATAGTATATCGCGGACACATAACATACCTTATACAGGAGCACATCAATCGATGTACCGAGTTCAGTATAAGTGGATGAAGCAAAGCGCGAACCGTTCATGCGTCAATCGAGGTGATGTGACACAACGGCTGATTGTGAGACGCCGGAAGCGTGAAAGTGCGCAATAGCCAGCTCCATTGGGCTCACCGTGGAGCGAGTGGCCAATGGGGCTATAGCTATTACTCTTCCCATCTCCGATTGTGGATAAAATTCCGTCCTACCTTGTCCCGCAGCATGTCGCGTACTCTGGTGGCCTGGCTTCGGCTCCGATGAAGCTCCAGCTGTAGCTCGAGGCATCTCTCCTGCCAGTTGAGCTCCTCCACGGTGCTCGTGTACCCGTCGAAGCTCTTCGAAGCCCCGTAACCGGGCCGCGACTCCGATTTTTCCGTCTTCACGTCGGCGCGTTCGGCGAAGAGCCGATTCTCGGCGGCAAACTGGAGCCGTGGGGGTGGAGTTTGCTGGGTGCCGGTGGTAGCGACGGTCTCGGTTCGCCCCGAGAAGGAATAGGTCCTCTCGGAATGCCTCGATGGCCCGGCGTCGAAGGGCGAGCGGCCTCTGTTCAAATTTTGTATCTCGTGTGCCTTGTTTTCGAAGCTCGTCGGCCCGAAGTCGGTTTGGGCGCCGAAGGTCCGTTTGTCGGTGTACTCGACGTAGCCGCTCGGCTCGGAGGTGAAATTGTAGGGATTGCTTTTCGATTTGTCTTTGAGCTCGACGTAGCCCGCGCTTTTTGCTGCGTCCGCAAAGTTTTTGTCCTTTTTGAAGAGCAAGTTTGGGACGTTGACGTACGGCGAGTCCCTGAAGTGTACGGGGCTGTTTTGAGGCCGTGGCGGGGGAGCGGGGCCTTGTCGGGTGCGGCGCGGCAGCAAGCGTGGACTCTCGGCGCCGCTCGTCGCACCCCGGGCACCTTCACCGGGGATACCGCAGTCGTGCCGAGCCCCGAGTCTCGGGCTACATGGCGCAGAGTTGGAACCAAAGTCCGACGCCAGCCTCGCAATCGGGTCTAAAATTTGAGATAGGCGTCGCGCCGGCTGTGACCCGCGTATTTCGTCCATATCTATAAATCCGGCCCGAAGCGCACCCTCAACGTACCGCTCTCAGAATTCTCATTATTAAGGAATTTTATCCGGCATGTTTCTGTCCATATGATCAAATTAAGAAATTGCCCAATGACGAAGCGGACATCGTTACGTTCCCTCGACATATCTTTGTCACACCAATCATCCTCAGCACACGTTTCAGCCCTATTTTTCGCGACCACTCGCATTCCACCTTCACTCCGACGATCAACATTTTCGGCTCCGTCTCGTGATTCCAGCCTGAAACAGAATCATACCACGCAATGTGATTAACACGATTGGGATGGAAGCCGAATAAGTTTTACAGGGATGCATGCGGACACATGTGAATTGGAACTCAAATTTTGCCGATTATATTAGGGGGCTTCCATGCCATTTCACCTAATCGGTAAAGGTCACCAACGCCGATCTTGACGTCAATTTTTTTCTCAATTTGTCCATCGAAAAAAGTCAACACCTTTTCTATTATTTTGCATTTTCCAATTTTTCAACTTTACAAGAGGTTTGACTTTGTTCAAAAAATGATAGAGACATAAACCTTTGCCAAATCCCGTACAATGCAAGTGGTCCCGTACTTTTTGAAAAAAAATTGCACAATTTCCTTCAACTACACACTTCTGAGATATTATCGATAATAAAGAAAAAAAAAATGAAAATTAATTTGGACACGTTCGATTTTCCTGAAACTTTTTACCTGCAGAAATCGACCACTTACAATAAAGTTATCCTCGGAAGGAAATTATGGGCGAGGGGGAAATAACTCGAGATTTGAGTGACACATCAATTTTTGGGTTGAAATAATTCAGAATAATTCATTCAATTCAGAATAATTCATTCAATTCAGAATAATTCATTCAATTCAGAATAATTCATTCAATTCAAAATAATTCATTTAATTCAGAAAAACTCAGAGTAATTCAATGTAATTCAACATAATTCAACTTAATTTGATGTAATTCACTGTTAATTCAGGTAATTCTCGTCAATTCAAGTAATTCATGGTTAATTCAGATAATTCTCGTTAATTCAAGTAATTCACTTTCAATTCAGGTAATTCCTCATTACTTCAAGTAATTCACTGTTAATTCAAGTAATTTACTGTAATTCAATGTAATTCGCTGGGTTTTTTTCAAGTCATTCAAGTAATTCACTGTTAATTCGATGTAGGGGAGAGGTAGGCAAAATGGGCCACCTAAGGAACTAACGCCTCAAACAGGGGCTTGGACGAGGGTTTGGATCAATGGATCTTCGAATTTTTACCAAAAAACGATAACCCGACCTATGCAGAGTGTTGAACGCTCTTATCTGAAAATTCCGAAAATGGCGGGCAAAATGGGCCACCCCAAAAAAATTCCGATTTTTTCAAAATATCAAAAATTTTGAAATTATTCTCGTATTTACTGCAGAATCCCTCAATCATGATATTAGCCATACAGTATAAGACGCTCCTAGAGAAAGTGCGGGCAAAATGGGCCCCCTGAAAAAATGTTTGTAGGTACTTTATGAAAGTGGAAAATTTTTCGGATTCCATTATTTTCGTGCTCTAGCAAACTTCAAACACCAAATCGACTATATATCTTGAAAACATAGGGAGTGGCGGGCAAAATGGGTACCCTCGGAATTTTCATCCTTCTTCAAAATTGAAAAACCTTCAAAATTTCATTAATCATTTGCCCTCGCAAACTTTGAATATCTCATGTTTGAAGGATTCTGAAGTAAATACGAAAATAATTTTTCAAAGTTGTTGAGATTTTGAAAGATCTGAAATTTTTTGGGGGGTCCATTTTGCAATGATTAGGAAAGAATAATAGGAATCCATTAGCGCTATATAAATATTAAATTTCTTATGACATTAATAAATTATGAATATTAAATTTCTTATTTTATTGATTAAAGATGAATCAATTATTCAATTATTCAATTTAATTCTTCAATTATCTTTATTTATTATATATATTATTTATTATATGACTTGACTTGACTTGACTTGACCTGACCTGACC